>CM053786.1:605399002-605474002 GCA_028749045.1 Cupressus sempervirens | reverse complement strand
AATCTTTTATGATTTGGCTTTGTACAAACCAACAACAACACTGCAATTGGTGGCACCATATCACCTATTTTGAAACTCTCTGGCACTCGGTATGATATCATCATGCTCATCTAGAAGGATCCTAAATAAGGGAATTGGTGGATGGAGTTTGCAACAACACATTGGTGGGGTATTGGCCTTCTGAACTTTTTAGTCATTTTGTAGACCATGCAAGCATGGTGGAATGGGAGGGTGAGATGGCCAATTCAAAGCCAAGAGGACATGGGAAGGGGCAAAGGGTTGACATTAAAGGTTGGAATCATGTAAACGAGTTTCCCTCTTCCAAGGTTCCCACTCTACCCACCTCCTTTTGTGGGACATTGACTTTGAGGGATAAATCATCTTCTGCTCTACATTGGAAGAGAATCCAAGGAAATTTTATCTTCATTGGTGCTATTGCCTTACATGTCAAACATAGCTTCTTCTTTTCAAAGTCAATTCAGCAAGTATTTCTCTTCTTTTTCTATTGTAGTGCTCTGCCTTGCTCATGCTTAATTCTCAAGCTATGAATGAGACTTCGACATAATAAGATGTTGCTGAGCCACCATTCACCCACATTAACATTGTATCAAAAGAGGGGAGCCTACATTTTAGAACAAACATTCTGGAAAGAAAACATGTTAGTGGGTTCTATCCAATAAGTATCTCATCTGAAAAATATTTTGATGGAGAGGAATATAAGGAAGTCATTTGTAGATATATTAGTTGCTTCTTATAAGGGTGCCTAGAAGAATCCCAAAAGTGGTACAACAAGATCTTGAATGCATAAGGTTTGAAGGTTTCTTTGATAACATCTGATCTCTTGCACTCCCAACATCTATGTTGCAATTTCTCCATGTGCAAATTTTCTCCTAAAATCTCATCAAATAATGGGATTTCAATGGAGAACAAGAATTTTGTAGTCGTGAAAAAAAGAAGTATGCTAGACTCTCAAAATGGAAGTAGCCCAGCAAAGAATAGGAGGACAAAATTTCAATCTCTATAGGAGAAATATATGTGCATGGATAAGTTGTCATGGGGAGAATTTCATGAAGACTTATTGGAGAGGGTGCTAGCAATGTTGCATGTATCTAAGTTGTTCAATTTACCAAGTTTTTTGCATGCTTCTTCAGAGGTGTCATCTCGAGCTCCATGGTTCTACATGGTAGATTCAAAGTTTGAACAAGGAATTGTGTATGACATAGAAGTTTATAAATGACACCATATTAAAATCCCTCACATGGAAGTGTTAATTTTTTGCACATAATTTGTTGAGTCTTGGTAGCTTATTATCTAAAGTTCTAGAAGAATAACAAATTTTGTATAGGTTATAATAGACCTTCTGATGGATAGTAACAATATCAAACAGTAGCTTCTAACATTGGTTCAAAAGGAAAGGTAGATACAAACTTGTTGATATCACAACATCCAGGAAAAGAACAAGGTAATTAGCAGAGCACACCAATTGTTACAACATTCACAGTACCTATAATAGTGATTAGAGTAACCATTTCTATTTTGGTGAACCAAGGGGAAACTCATGATTGACATGGTTCAATATAATGGCTTCTATACATTGTACTAGGTTTATGCATCAAAAGCTTCCACAATTAGGTAGTCCACTAATTGGTTTATTTTTATCAGAGTGTGGACTATGTCACAAGATTCATAACTATAGCTCTATCCACATGAAAAATACTCTGCATGCTACCTCTTAGTCATTGGGTTTTTTGTTTGAAGAACTTGTCAAGAAAGTTGGATATGCTCTTGCTGACTTGCTAGTGTTCATGATGCCTTTTTATGTGAAATCAAACCTCTTTGTGGCTATGATGATATGGAAGAATGACTCTAGGCCTAGTTTTGTACTTTTGGATTGCTATATTTTCTGAATCTTAACTTTTTAAGGGATCAATTGTTATTGGGTTTTTTTGTTGAAAAATGATGACCAACAGTCTTTGTTCACTGATAAGTATATCATTGGGTGGTAGTTGTTTCACCCTTTTGTAATTATACTTTGTCAATAGTTCCATGAAATTGTGTAAAATCTATGTGTATAAGGGATGAAGCTGGGTTTTCTTCACTGATTCATTCCTAGTTAACCTTTTTTAATCAGTTTTAATAAAATATTATAGTGGCTTGCCACTTTTTGCCTTAAAAAAAATAAAATTATATATAATATTATAATATTATAAGACAACATTAATATTAACATTATATATTATAAGTATTATAATAAGTTAACATATTATAATATAGTATAATATGTTATACTATAAGTTAATATCAATACTATACTATAATATTATATTATATATTATAATATATAATATAACATATTATAATATTATACTATAATATTAATATATTATATTAATTTATAATATATATAGTTATAATAAATATAAAATATAATATATTAATAAGTTATTACACTGAGAGCCGTAACCTATAGTGGTAGAATGGGGAGAGTGAAGTGATATGACCGTGTTAATGTTAACTTTTTAATATTGAAAATTTAAGGCCGACTAATATTGTATTAAATGAACCATCGCATCAGATAAAATTAATGATAGAGTCGAGTGATAGTACAGTAAAAATACAAAGAATGTAAGTTTACACAATCATTTTAAATTTGAAAATATGATATTTGAATTTCTAACTTAGATCTTAAAAGTTGGGCCAATATTAAAAGTTGATATCATATATTTACTTTTCGTAAATATTCTCTTATACTGATGTGTATTAAATTATTTATTAAATTTTTTTTAAAATAATTTAATACATCTATTCCAATATGTCCAATATGCAAAGTTAATAATTCATGGTATTGTTTAATCATGTTACTATTCAAAACTAAAATTTAATATAGCTATTCAAATGTTTCATAATTTCTTCTTTCAATGTTTATTAATACTTTTTCTTCTTAATTCATTGGTAGTTTTATATGTTTTATAAATCTTGAAATGAAATTATTTAATATTAATATGAGATACTCACAAATTCATTCTTGAAATAAAATAATATAAGTCATAAATTTTCTCATGTAAACAATGTAAAGAAATTTTCTTTGTTAGTTTAGATATGTAATAAGGATGATTAGCTTAACAATATAACTAGGTCTAGATTAAGTTAAAAGTTCAATTTGATTAGTTGAATTAAATAAATGGGATTAAAATGATGTGATGTTGTGATTAAAATGATTTCAAATTTGAAATTGGATAAAAGATTAAATATTGATATTCAACATGTATTCAATATTTACATATATTCAACTTTTAAAAGAAGTTATAGGTTTACCTTAGATATATTTTTCCAAATGTAGATCTAACGTAGATATATTTTCATTTGATGTTTTATATTTCATTGATTATTAAACAATGGAATATACAACAAAGTACTTAATATTTAATTTAAATAAATATATAGTACAATGCATTTATAATTAAAAAATTTGGATGATATTAAATTTATTAAATATTTAAAATAATATATAGTTCAATGAGTTTTATGTTTTATTTGTTTGTGAAAGATTACTAATTTAAATCTTATTACTTTTAAAATTATCACATTCACATTTTCTAGAATGCCTCGTCCAAGACTAAATTTTGAGAATGAAGAGAAATGAAGACAATATCAAAGAGAATATGCTCAAATTTATATGAGACAAAGACATGAAGAAAGGAATAATGCTCAAAGAGAGGAAGCTACAAGTCCTATAAATGAAGAGAAACAAATACAACACATAGAATATGCACAAAATTATATGAGACAATGATGTGAACAAATGACTAATGCAGAAAGAGAAGAAGAAAGAAATCATTGAAACCAACTTGATAGAGAGAGACGCGTCAAGTGTAGGGAAACTATGACAGTGGAAGAGATTGAAGAAGAAATGAGACACCATGTAGATGAGATGAGAGGACATCATACATAAACATCTCAAGATAATCAAAATATAGTGAGAAGACAAAAAAAAAGAGCTATGAATCTAGACGAGTTGAATGAAAGAGAAATACAACAAATACAACTATGTAAATGTGAATCTAAGCTAGGAAAAGATCAATCTCATGAAAATGGTAGGTTTAGTTCTGATGGGATAAATTCTATGACAATAGATCATATTCTATAAACACCAACTGATAGAGTAGAAGATCTTATGAATGTTGATTCAGCTAATTATAATTTACAAGAGGAGTCAACATCTCAAATAAGAAGAGAAAGATGATTGAAAAGAACAAAAAATAGAAGGGATGAGGGGACAATCAATACTATTGAAAAATAATGGGATTGAATTGAGTACTTTACAAATAATTTTTCAAAATGGATTAGATAAACTTGCTATGCCGAGTATTTAGTACACTTGTCAAGAAATTTATTTTACAATGAAGGTTGTATAGGTTCTTGAAGGCCCTATTTGTCATTGGTGTCGATAAGAAAAGAATGAACATAAATTTTTAGCATTAAACAACATGAATCTCAGTCCACAAATATCATAACTTTCTAATCTGATACAAATAGAAGAAATGTTGATAGCATGTATCAACCCCATTCTTGAAGTTACACATGCAACTGGAGGTCAATTTAAATATAAAGGACACCATAATTTTTCCACAAGAAGTAAGAGAAATAGCCAAAATCTTACCACATCAAATAAAAGATTTACCTATTATCATTGTTTGCAAGAAGGATCAACATGGAACAAGTTATAAGTTTACAATAAAAAAGAGAGGGTATACAAAGCACTTCAAATTAAAATAAAACATGATAAGTTCTATAGGGATGTTCAAATTGATGAAAATGCACTTAGTGAGCTTACATCCAATTTAGATGATAACATCTTTGATCAGCTAAACTCAGTTCATATGGAATTTGATCTGGATGCAGATGAATACACAATTTCTTTTTTCACAAGAAATATCATGGTTCACCATAATTGTGGCTATGTCTACACTAAGAGTAGAGAAAATATATTATTCAATCATTACATCTTAACATACATAGGGCTTTGCCCTTATATTTATACATTAGTCTTCAAGAGAAAATGAAGAGACAAATAAGAAGAATGTGAAATGAATAGCCATGGAATTTTGACTTCACATCCAACAATCTCCCACTTGAAGTTCAACTCATGCTACAACTTTGTATCTAAATATTCTAACACTTAAACTCTTCTTTACCTTACCAAATCCCATGGTAAGAAATTGCCAAAAGACAATCTTCATAGCTGGAATAGCAACCATAGGTAATTGCTAACCACATCCAACTATCCATACAACATGAATAGATTTATAACCACATAACCAGGCCATACAATAACTCACCAAATATACCAACTTCCAAAAAACACACCAAAGAGTCATTGATGTGCAAAAAACTAGAAGACCATTATAAGGAAATTTAAATTGCATGAGAAATGTCAACTATAATTTGACTCAATCTACCAATCAACACATAGAAGGCATGAAATTAACTTGAGATGATCTGCAAACCATAACCAACCTGCTACAAAAATGACATCTTCCAAGTCCTCATGAAAAAGATCACATATTGTTGTTAAAAAATAACAAAGTACATGATGCAAGAGCATCTAGAGGTGTAAGGGCAATCTTGTGTTAACCAAAAAAAATGTACTTAGACTTAGTTTTTGTTTCATGTGTTTTCATTTCTGGATACCCATTTGGGTCAAATAAAGGTTCCAACTCTCACAGTTCCACTATCAGTGTTCTAGGATAGAGTATTTGAACACCTTGGGATACATGTAAATGCCAAAAAAATAGGAGTATGTAATTGAGCCATCATTTTGGTGAACTAGAAGATGTAAATTGGCCAGAGGAATTTAATTGTAATTTAGAGCATTCCAAATAAAGAATCAGGTCAAAAGGCCCCATGGTTTGAAAGTTATTGCAGTTTTTCAGTTTTTGGAGACCTCCTAAGAATGCTTCAAAGTCAAGTTAGGGTCATTAAATGTCCTTGAATAGGACCAAAAAATGGGGGACAAGCAAAGCTTGTCAATAGGTCTATAGAGCGCTTTGAGAGCTTTTTGAAAATGTAAATGGTTTGTCAATTAGAGCTACGGTTCAAAAGTTATGCCTCCCGAAAGTTTGGTTACCATTTCTAGATTCTTCTATTTTGCGCCAGCTTCTAACATAGCATTTGGAGCCTTCTATTTGGTTGGTGGATGCCTACTAGCACTTTCTAGAATGTATTCCTAATCCTTAACCCTCTGGGGTCTATTTAAGGACATTTTTTACATTGTAAAAGGCAGTTCGGAGTGGAGTTTGAGAAGAGGTACTGAAAGGAGAAATTATCTCCAGATTTATGCTATTGTAAGCCCATAGGGCATGTTTTGAAGTCTATTTTCTCTATACTGAATGTATTAGCTTATTTACAAAGTTAATAAAATTTCCCTTTCTTGTAGTTTCCATTCTATGCTTGGGGTTGTGTCCCCATTAAGTGGTATCAGAGCTAGTTTTCTTGAGTGTGTAGATAGAGAACCGACTGTAAGGCAGTTTTCACAAGGACTGTGTAGTTGTGGGTTCGAGTTAAGAAGATGCCTCCATGAAGAGAGTGTGGCAGAAGGGCCAGAGCTATTAATCCTAAGGAGGTTAGAGCCCTCCAAAGGCAGGTCCAAGCATTGCAAGAGGAGCTCCGTAGGGGAACAAATGTTGTTGCAGGTGACGAAAGTGAGGATGACAATGAAGAAGAAGAAATTGGACCAGAAGGGGAATTTGACAAGGAAGTTATGAATCAAGAAAAGGAAAGGCTTTTTAGGGCCATTACTAAGTTTGGGAAAAGACCTACAATTGATGTGGGTGTATTTTCAAGAAATTTGAAACCAGATGAGTTGATCAACTGGATCAATGAACTGGAAGAGTACTTTGAGTATGAGGATATGAGGGATCCAGATAGGGTTAAGTTTGAAAAGGCCAAACTGAAAGGACATGCAATTCATTCTAGTTGATTATGAGCTTGATTTGTTTAAGAAGATGCATGGGTTAAAGCAAGCAAAAAAATTAGTCCAAGAATATAAAGAGGAGTTTTACCGACTTCTGATTAGAGCAGGGCATGTAGAAACAAATAAGGAGAAGGTTTCTCATTATATCAGTGGGTTGCAACCTAGCATCCAAGAGGAATTAAGTCTAGTAAGAATGACCAGCGTTGAAGAGGCATACCAATTTTCCCTACAAGTTGAAGAGAAGCTAAATAAGAGGTTTGAAGGGAGACAAAGAGGGCATGGTCAAGGAGGAAGGGGTAGTGGTAGGTCATCTGGAGGCCAAAATGAAACTCAAAAGAAAAATGAAGATGTGGGTACTAGCAGGAACCAGAGGAACGAGGGTTTCAACTGCTCCCATGATCAAGACTTTGGAAATCAAAGAGGAAGAGGTAGAGGATGTGGAAAAGGAAGAGGAGGCTTCCATGGTACCTATTTCCATTGCAATGAAGAAAGTCATCGTGCCTTTGAATTCCCTCAATGACAAGGAAGGATAGGTAGGAGAGCTTAGGGTCAAGCTAGGGTTGCTCATGTGGATGAGGATGTGGATGAGGATGCACAATCATCACATTCAGAGGATGTAGAAAGAGGAGAGACTTAAGTAAATGAAAGGGTCTTACTAAGTGGTGAGATTGAACCAGGACAAAGGAGTCTATTCTATACCAGGTGCAAGTGTGAGGATAAATGTTGCGATGTGATCATTGATGGCAGTAGCACTGATAACTTGGTCTCAGAGGAGATGGTCTCTAAGCTAAAGCTCAAGAGGGAGAAACACCCCCAGCCCTATCAGATTTCTTGGGTGAAAGATGGTCATAAGGTTCTAGTAAGTGAACAATGTTTAGTGAAATTCAAAATTGGGAGTTACCATGATGAAGTTCTTTGTGATGTTATTCCAATGGATGTTTTCCATCTATTGTTGGGAAGACCGTGGCAGTTTGATAGGCATGCAGTACATGATGTTCATGCAAACACATACTCTCTAACAAAGGATGGAGTTCACCAAAAATTGAAGCCCATGAAAAAGGAAGGTGAAAAGGTATGTAGTAGTGCTAGGATTTGTCTTATTGATGGAAGGAAGTTTATAGATGGCATGAAACATCAGCGTATGTGCTATGCTTTGATTCCTAGGAAAGATAAAGAAGGTAGTAGTGAAATACCACTTGAATTTTAAGATTGACTAGGTGAGTCTGGAGATATCATCTCTGATAATGTTCCAGAAGGATTGCCACTGATAAGGAAAATCAATCATCAGATAGATTTGATTGCAGGAGCTAGTTTGCCTAACAAGGTTGCTCACAGGATGACTCCTATTGAAACTGAGGAGCTAAATAGATAGGTTCAGGAGCTATTGAGGAAGGGCTTGATTCGGGAGAGCCTGAGTCCATGTGCAGCACCTATAGTACTGGCACCAAAGAAGATGGAGAGTGGAGGATGTGTATAGACTCTCGAGCTATAAATAGGATAACCATCAAGTATTCGTTTCCTTTGCCAAGAATGGACAATCTTATGGATTTCTTGAGTGGAGCTTAGTACATCACAAAGATAGATCTCAAGAGTGGCTATCATCAAATATGAATACAAGAAGGAGATGAGTGGAAAATAGCCTTCAAAACCAAGGAAGGTCTTTATGAGTGGTTAGTCATGCCCTTTGGATTGATGAATGCCCCAAGCACCTTCATGCGGCTTATGAATGAGGTACTTAAGAAGTTCTTGGGAAAATTTGTTATTGTTTATTTGGATGATATTTTAATTTTCAGCAAGACTTTGGAAGAAAATTTATTGCATATTCGTAGTGTCCTTGAAAGGTTAAGGGAAGAGAAACTATCAATTAATTTGAAGAAGTGTATCTTTGCAAAAATGGAGTTAGTCTACTTGGGGTTTCTTATATCACCTAAAGGTCTCAAAATGGATCTAGAGAAGGTAAAAGCCATCTTGGAATGGCCTACTCCAAGGTCTGCTACTGAGGTAAGATCATTTCATGGTCTGGTTAGTTTTTATAGGAAGTTCATTAAGAATTTCAGTGGCATATGTGCACCCCTAACTAACACCATAAGAGGGGATAGAAAAGAGTTCAAATGGACTGTGGCAGCTGTGAGAAGTTTTGAATTATTGAAGAAGAAGGTGATAGAAAAACCTATGTTGGCACTTCCAAATTTTAGAAAGGTGTTCCAGGTGGATTGTGATGCTTGTGGTAGCACTATTAGGGCTGTATTAAGCCAAGAGGGTAAGCCTATTGCATATTTTAGTAAAAAATTGAATGATGCAAAAAAGAAGTATTCTTTTTATGATCAAGAGTTCTATGCAATAGTTCAAGCCTTAAAGAAATGAAGGCATTATTTATTGCCCAAGGAATTTGTCTTGTATACTGATCATCAGCCATTATAGTACCTAAATAGCCAAGGTAAATTGAATCAAAGGCATATGTAGTGGGTAGAGTTCTTGCAGAGCTATACATTTGTGTTGAAGCATAGAAGTGGAAAATCTAACAGGGTTGCAGATGCCCTAAGTAGGAGACAGTTGTTGCTTACAGTAATGCAGGTTGAAGTAGTTGGTTTGATGAACTCAAGAATCTGTACCCTGAGGATCCTGATTTTGTTGAAGCATGGAAATCTTGTAAAGAGCCTATTGTTATAGACAAAACCAAGTGGCTAGACTATTTTATTTAGGATGGTATGTTGTTCAAGGGTAGTCAATTGTGCATTCCAAGGAGTTCAATGAGGGAAAATTTGATTAAGGAGAAACACAGTGGAGGGATGGCAAGACATTTTGGTCAAGATAAGACCATTTCCATTCTCAAAGAACACTATTTTTGGCCTCAGATTTCATAGGATGTGAAGAAGTTTGTACAGAGTTGTCAGATTTGTCAAGTTGTTAAGGGATTTAGTCACAATACTGGACTCTATTAGCCATTACCTATTCCATCAAAGCCATGGGAGGACATAAGTATGGATTTTGTTCTTGGATTGCCAAGGACACAAAGGGGTAATGACTCAGTATTTGTGGTGGTTGATAGGTTCTCCAAAATGGCACATTTCATTCCATGCCACAAAACTCATGATGCTATCCATATGGCAGACTTTTTTTTTAGAGAGGTAGTAAGACTACATGGTCTCCCAAGGAGTATAGTTTCTGACAGAGATACTAAATTTGTGGGGTATTTCTGGAGGACATTGTGGAAGAAGTTGAGAACTGACTTGAAATTTAGTTCCACACATCACCCACACACTGACGGCCAAACAGAAGTGGTAAGCAGAGTTTGGGCAATTTGCTAAGATGTTTAGTTGGGGATAAGCCCAAGGGATGGGATTTGATTCTACCACAAGTGGAGTTTTCTTACAATAACTCTGTAAATAGGAGTACTGGTAGATCACCATTCCAAATTGTATATGGAAGTAGCCCAAGGACTACACCAGAATTGACGAAGATAGAGCAAGGGGAGAGGACAAGTGCTAAAGCTGAAAAATTTGTTGAACATATCAAGCATCTACATGAGGAGGTTTAGGCACACATTACCAAGATGAATCAAGAGTATAAAGCTAGGGCTGATCAAAGGAGAAGACATAAGGAATTCCAAGTAGGGGATTTAATCATGGTACACTTACAAAAAGAAAGATTTCTAGCCGATATTTACAACAAGCTAAAAATGAAAAAATTTGGCCCCTACAAAATTTTGAAGAAACATGACTCAGGAAATGCATATGAGGTGGAGTTTTGAGATGGAATTCATATTTCTCCTATTTTCAACATTGCAGACTTGACAGAATATCATGATGATGGTGCAGAAGAGGAGCTGATGTTAGAGTAATGTCCAATTCCTACTTCTAAGATGGAGGAGATAGAAGAAATTCTAGATCATCATGTGGGTAGGAGTACCAAAAATAGGCAGTATGAAGAGTATTTGGTCAAGTGGAAAGGACAGTCGATAGAGGACTCAACTTTGATTTCAGCAACTGAGGTTTCCCATTTGGGATTTCCTCTACCATTCATAAAGTGATAGGGTCACTTTTCAATCTACCCTGGGTGTCTAATGCAGGAGCATCTAGAGGTGTAAGGGCAATCATGTGTCAACCAAAAAGAATGTACTTAGACTTAGTTTCTGTTTCATGTGTTTTCATTTCTGGATACCCATTTGGGTCAAATAAAGGTTCCAACTCTCACAGTTCCATATCAATGTTCTAGGATAGAGTATTTGAACACCTTGGGATACGTGTAAATGCCAAGAAAATAGGAGTATGTAATTGAGCCATCATTTTGGTGAGATAGAAGGTGTAAATTGGCTAGAAGAATGTAATTGTAATTTAGAGCATTCCAAAAAAAGAATCAGGTCAAAAGGCCCCATAGTTTGAAAGTTATTGCAGTTTTTTTTATTTCTAGAGACCTCTTAAGAATGGTTCAAAGTTAGGTTAGGGGAATTAAATGTCCTTGAATAGGGACAAAAAATGGGGGAGGAGTGAAGCTTGTCAATAGGGCTATAGAGCGCTTCGAGAGCTTTCCCAAAATGTAAACAGTTTGTCAATCGGAGCTACGGTTCAAAAGTTATGCCTCTCGAAAGTTCGATTACCGTTTCTAGATTCTTCTAGTTTTGCGCCAGCTTCTAACACAGCTTCTAGAGCCTTCTATTTGGTTCTACTAGCACTTTCTAGAATGTATTCCTAATCCTTAACCCTCCGGGGTCTATTTAAGGACATTTCTAGCATTGTAAAAGGCAGTTCGGAGTGGAGTTTGAGAAGAGGTACTGAAAGGAGAAACTATCTCCAAATTTATGCTATTGTAAGCTCATAGGGCATGTTTTGAAGTCTATTTTCTCTGTACTAAATGTATTAGCTTATTAATAAAGTTAATAACATTTTCCTTTCCTGTAGTGTCCATTTTGTGCTTGGGGTTGTGTCCCTATTAGTACAACAACAATAGATGACCTCAAAAAACTCTTGGAAGGAACACTAACACAAATCATAATTCATCCTTCTGCCAACACCATCAAGTGCCCAACTATGTCAAGTATGATCTCCTTTATTTCCCCATATGAGAGAATTTACAACACCCAAACACCATGAATGAAAGATCTTATAAAAAAAGATCAAACTACAAAAATTCCAAAATTAGGAACAATATCAACCATCTCCTAAATGCATAAGGAGATAAATATGTCAAATAGACCAAGCGAGAGGAGTGACAATGCTCCTCTAGAATACACCAAGTCTCAACTACTCTTCTTCGAGAATAATCTCCACTAGGTCTATAATGAACTCGCACCCATCCATAGGTGTAGGTTGTTTGGACTTCATGCTAAAACCTCCAAAGAGAAACCATTTGAAAAAATGTTCTCTAAACCAAGATAACTGTAGCCTCACCCAAGCCTCTTAGTTTTCAATAGCACCTCCATGGTCAATCTGCCAAAGTACTTGATACTAAGAGCATGTTGGTAAATAGATTTTTCTTCTTTTAATTCTTCTCTAAATTTTCCCAATTTGTTATAAAGAACAATTGTACGCAATAGTTGGGAAATTGTTTCTAAGAATATCTAGTTTCCCTCTGAATTAAGGTACAGCTCCCTATATGGAAAATCTTCAGTGAATTATGTTTCAAATCTAATCCCTATTGCAAATAAGTTCTTTACCAGAGAACAGTAACGGAAAACCGAGATTCACCCAGGCAAGTGAAATCTTAGGTGGGATTTAAATGCAATATGTTGTGTTGTGATCTTCACACTCTTATGAATTTCTCAACAAAGCAATCATGATAGATGCAAATATGAAATGCAATGAAAGCTTAACTATGCAGATGAAACAACTAACAGATACTTGTTGTGTTTGAACCCTCACAATGTTATGACTTCTGATGCACAAAAAAATATCACAATGCTTTAGAACAAACGGAATGCAATGCATATGAATGAAACACTTAACGGAAATATTTCCCACAACTAGTTTCAACTCTCTGATTGATTTACCAGTTTAATTAAAATGAAATAAAAAAATGAAACTCTGTTCACTTAATTACTTCAAATTAACATATAAGGAAATATAACATACAGAAGAAGAAAGTGAACAGTAAAGAAATGGCACAAAACTCAGTTGTCTCTGTAACAAGATTCACACCAAAATTTGCCGACGCCTCCATTAATCATTTAACCTCATACATATAGAGATGAGAGATGAACATTACAATAGGAATACTAATCGGTTCATCTTCTCAGAAGACCAATGGCAAGATGCCAATTTGTCATTTACAAAATTTATAGAATAAAACAAAAGAAAATGAAAAGGAGACATTATGTTGACTTCTTCCCCTTTTCCATTTTTGCTCTATATGCCCTGGCAGCAACTATAATAGGAATTAGCTCATCATTACAAGACACGTGTACATTTGTGAATCTTAAGAGCCATTTTGAATGCTCTTGAGATAATTCCTTTACAAAATTCATCTAACTTGTTAATTCTTCTGCTGCCACATGTATGCATCCGCTCAATGTCTGTAAATCTGTCATTCTGTTTTGACTATTAGGAGCGATGCTTGACAGGTTACTCAAATATACTGAGAAGTTGTTCTTCATCACTTCTATTCCAATCATAGCCTTTCCTTGACCACTAGTCTACGATTCAGAATGTAGTCCTTTCACCAACTTGAAAGCTCTGTCCCGAGTCTTCTTTACCTTATCTTCCATTTCCTTAAGCCCCTTTTCTGCTTCCGTAATCATCTCCTATTTGAATTGCATGCCTTGAAGCCATTCAAATAGGGGCTCATCACCTTTCTTCAAAATCTTCACTTCAACTACTTCTTTTGCCTTCATCTGAATGATCGTCTTCAGAAGGGAAACACACTCTTCACATCTTCCTCTGTCTGTGGCCAGAGTATGTTGATTAGATGTGAGGTTATCTTTCTCAGTCTTTAGTTGAATGATAATGTTTCGAATCTGATCAATCAACATAACTCCATCCTAATTGAGCTTGTCAATCCATTCCTTCCTGATCTGACCGAAATGTCAGTCCTTTTGTAGCTGGGAGATGAAGGCTTCTACTTCCTTTGCTGTGGGATTTTTAGCAGTAGGTACACCATTAATAGTTTCCAATGGGACAACTAACTGCCTAATGAACCTCTTAAGCTCTTCTATCTCAAACTTCATTCTGATCTTTGACAACTTGAGATCCTCCAATTGATTTTCTATGATCTCATTACCCAATCTCCATAGGTCCACCTTTGTATCATGCCTGGATTCTCCAAGATCAATAGAATGCAGAGTAAAATCTCCAGGAGTCAGGTCTTCAATTCACCCTGCCTTACTGGGTTTGGAAATCTCCATGGTCAAATGTCCTATTTTTGGATCTTGTCCCAGAATTGACAAAGTTTTCTACTTCTTGGCATTCACCATGGCAGAACCAGAATGAACTACCTGAGACACAATGTCCTTTGCAAGAACATTTTCATCCTTTCTTTTCCTTTTTCTTTCTAGTGTGTCTTCAAGCCAAGACTCTATTCCAATTACCCTAGAAGCTTCTCCTAATGATTTGATGTTGAAGATCTTCTTCTTCACTGGAGTCTTCACCATTGTTTCTACGGAGAAAGGATTCTTTGAATCTCTAAAAAGGAGTCTAGATGAGCTTGGAGCTTTTTCCTCCTCTTGTGTTCCTCCTCCAGCCTTGTCCAATTCAGTGGATTCACTACTACTAGAGTCTCCATCTCCAATCTCTACTACCCAAATTGGAGAACCAGGTGGCTGCAAAATGGGAGCCTTCTTAGATAGAATAGGGCTATGATGAGGAGATGGAGGAGGTTTAGTATGAGGAGAAGGGACATGTATATTCTATGGAGATGGAGATGGGGAAATGTGAGGAATGAAGATTGGAGGAGAACCATTATCTTTTTCCTTATCAGTCTCTTTTTCTTCAGCAGTAGACTGGGTCCCAATAACTGGCAGAGAGCCACCTTGACATGTCAGAGATATGGGAATGTTCTTCTCAGATGGTTGATCTCCTCCTCCTACAAGCATAGCTGGTCCTTGAGTGGCTGCTATTGATACATTGGGTGTGGCACTATGAGAAGAAGTGGGAGTAGCAGCAATTGGAGATTGTTGAGAAGCTTTGCCCCTACTTCGGCCCTTCTTGGCTGTCCACTCTACCCATTTTCCTATTCTTTTGATGATCCTAGCCACCATAACATCGAGATCTTCATCTATATTAGTATAGGGCTCTGAATTGATTGGGGTATTTCTCAAATTTGTTAAATATGTATTACTATACATATTCTGGCCATCATCCTCTAGCCCTTCTACATCCAAATTGATACCATAAGTCTTTACTTGATCCACCGTGAATCTAGCAAAGGCACGATCTCTACTCTCACGCTCATTTTTACAATCTGCCCAGTAGTCCTCTATGGTGGTGATATGTTTGATCATGCTTCCAATCTGAAGCACATCTCGAGCATACCCATTCGGGTCAAACATGGGTCTCAAAACTTCGTACTCTTGTAATTTGAACCTTCCTTCAAATGCTTTCACCATGTTCTTAGCATCTGACCTAGATTCACAACTGTAAGCTCCAACCTTTATAGGGAATTCATATCCCTTCTTTCGTAGTCTAGCACTCAATGCATTCACCTAGAGAGCCTGTCTCACAATCTCCATCAACACGATCATGTCATCCAAGTATCTAGGCATCTTCAAGGGAAACCCATCGAATGTTGCAAGACGCAAATAGGAGAAGGATGAGAATTGTATAAAGAAGCAACCAAACTGACTGATTATCGCCATTGATTCTAGGTTGAATCTCTGCTCTAGACACCCTTGGAGTTCCCTACAAATTCTCATAGTGAACACATCATTAACTCTGATAAAATCTGCATAACTATTTTGTAGCTACAAGCATGGATAAAATTCATAACTTTTAACATTTTTTGGCACATCCTCAATTCTAGGAAGGCCTGGCCATAACTATAAGGAAGCCAACATATATATTAGGAAGGAAGACATGTAAAATGAATTATAAAACTTGGTTGCACTGACAGCCCTAGATAATTGCTCACTGACCTCAAATACTACGAATCCGAGCAAATAATTTGCACCAAGAAAAAGTATTGCTCTAAAAAATTAAAGGCATCTACCTCACCTTTGAGTTGATGCAAAAGAACTAGAATATCCACAATCTCTAACTTGAGATCAGTGTCGAACAGGGTTTTAGGGACCTTACTCTTGGCTCCCCTTGGTTTCTGGAACCAAGACTTCATGATTTCTTTCCTCCATACCATCTTCTTCAGGGAGAACTCTTACATAGCTCCTCCAAATTTTAATGTGGAGAACTCCTCATGTTTTGGGATTCGCAGATAGTTCACCACTACTTGCCTGTCAACTAAAATCAATACACTCTGATCAGGCAACATAATCTGCTTAGTGTCTGGATTGTAATGATTGATACATTCTACAATCAACTCCTGAGCTTGAATTGCCATAGGAAATCCAATTGCCTCCACCAGTCCACTTTCGTAGAGCTTCTCAGTAATAGGCTGAATTGGTTCAGTCCTTATCCTACTCTGAAAATCTAGAATATCATAGAAGCAGAGTGAAGTATCTGTGATGTTCTGCCATGTTGATCGAACTCCACCCAAACCATCAAATCTAGAGAATCGAGCCATTTAATCAAATAGATGTAGACTATGAAACTTGAAAATGTAAATGATTGCGAGAAATAGCTTTGTAAGTACTATATTAGCAATGCTCAATCCAACAGCATAATGATTCAAAGCAAGAAAATGGTAATTTGAAAATTGGTTATAATGTTCTTTATATAGAAACCTCAATTACCCGTTAGGTTTTCAAGATCCATGCCACACAAGCAAAATAAATGATCAATCTATTAGACTGATGGTTATAATGGATTCCTGCATGTCTTTTTCACTTTTTCATTGGCTTAATAGTAACTTTTATTATTGACTTAGTTTCCCATTTTAACCCTGTTTCAGAAAAACCAAAACGGAGTACTCTGTTGGTGGAAATCCGCTGAGCTCGATTCTGCATTTAGATTCCTTTCTAGATGTGAATATTCACTTTCCTTGTATCCTTTAGGCTTCTTGTGATTTATTTGTTACATAACCAAGCTTGCAAGATTAATTTTTCGGACAATGCGGAAAATTGCCTCTAGAGGTAGAAACTCCGCAAAGGAGAAGGCAATTTCCCATTTTTTGCAAAGCCTCTATTTTGTCTTTTCTATTTTAACTATTTCACTTTAAGCCTTTGGAAAATAGAAAAAGTACTTCGCCAATGGAAGTGGGGCCCGCTGACTTCCTTTACTTTATTTAGTTGTGCTTGCTTGAAAAATTGGCTTCTTGGTGCAAAAGCTTGTAAAAGGAGAAGCTCTTTTTCAATTTTTCGTGAATCTTCCTTTTACTCATCTCAATAGGTTTTAAATCATTCTCTTCATTAAAACATCTTGAGATTTAGATGATCCTATGCAAAACATAACTCTTCCTTCTAAATTTCATCCTGTAGACTACATTTACATTTCTGGCGGAGTTTCACCTTCTGACTATGAAAGTTCGCAGGAGGAGAAGTCAGTTCTGAGTTTTTCGCCAATGCCTTTTCTGATCACTTTGGCAATTTTTGAATGATTCCCATGCTAGAATATGATGATAATCAACTAACTTGTCCATAACTTCACTCACCTTTCTATTTTGAAATCTGCAAATCGTATTTATAACTCATTGAGGAATTTTACCTTCAAGGTGCGAAAGTCCGCAAAAGGGGAAGGCAAAACTAAAATTTCTGCCCCTTCATCTTTCTTCATATTTGGACCAAATGATCTACAAGTAAATTCATCTAAGTTAGTATCTTTTGAGAATCTCCATCGAGTAAGGATCTAGACTACCCAAATGAACCATGACCATGAGAAAACTCACCCGACTATACAATGTGCGAGAAGGGGGAAGGAAGGAAACTCGATGGATAAATTCATCACCTAAAGAGGGAAGACCTATTGACTTGACAGGACCAAATATGACGAAACTCCGATCTCCACTTTGCAAAATTACTATCGGATTAAAAGTGGGGCAACAACTAGCTCTGACTGGGGACTTGGGTAGAGAATACCCAAGCGAGGGACTCAAAATCTCTGGTTTTGCAAAAGGAAATAAAAGGCGGCAACACAACAAAACTTAAAGCAAAACAAAGAACAAAGGAAAGGAAAAGTAGAAAAGGGAAAGGCTAACTAAAGCAAACACAAAACACTAAACCTACTATAATACAATACAGGGGTTACCTATTTTCAATTTGAAATTTGATAGAGCTTCAAATCGTGACCATTGTAGGTCAGGGGTAGTACTTCACCATCTTCATAGGCCAATTTGAAGGAATTGTTCTCAAATGCTTGATGAATTGTGAAAGGACCTTTCCATAGAGTGTCAAACTTTTTATGCATTCCTTTAGGAGCATTTCTCTTGTCCCAAAGCAATACGCTATCTCCCACCATAAATTTTTGTGGTCTTGTTCTTTTATCAAATAGTTCTTTCACTCACCTCTAGTGTTGTGTAATATGATCAACAATTTCTTCTCTTTCCTCTTCAAGTTTCTTAAATACAACATTCTCTTTTCCAAGCCATCTTTATAGATATCATCTTCAATCACTATTTTGAGTTTGTTTGTGGCCGGCTCTAGAGGTAGAGGTAAACTTGCTTCAGTTCCATACACCAATTCAAAAGGAGATACACCAATTGCTCTCTTGGGTGTCACCCTATCCGCCCAAAGTGCTTCAAAAATTTTCTTGTGCTAGTTCTTTTGATTATCTAAAACTAGCTTCTTAACAATATTTACTAAGTTTTTGTTGCTAGACTCAGCCTAGCCATTCCCTTGAGGAAAATAATCTGATGAATGACCAACATTTATCCCATACCTAAAACAGAAATCTGTAATTTCAATTGAAGAAAAACAGAAAGCATTATCCATCACTAATTTGATAGGAACACCAAACTTGCCTAAAATATTCTCCTTTATGAATTCACATACAACTTTAGAAGTGGTCTTCTTCATAGCTTTGGCCTCCACCCAATTAGTGAAGTAGTCAGTCACAGTTATTATGTATTGGCGACCAGCACTGGATACTGGATTTATAGGACCAATAAAATCAAGGCCCAATTGCTGAAAAGGTCCTTCGATTACAACACGCCTCAATGGTAGGGTTGCTAGCTAAGGACGCCCAGAGAACATTTTACATTTTTCACACTTTGAAACCCAAGCATATGCATCTTTAAACATTCTGGGCCAATAGTAACACTGTCTTAATTTCTTGAAAGCTGACTGAAGAAGAAAAATTTCCACCACAAGCCTCATCATGAAATGTCTTCAACAGCTTTTGTTGTTGTTGTTTATCTACGCATCTAAGAAAGGTGCCATAAATAGCTCTTTTGAAGAGTCTACCATCCCAGATTACATATTTGGCTGCCTTAAGTTTAAGGTCTCTTCTTTGTTTTGCATTGAGGCCTTCGAGACATTCACCATATGTTAAGAAATAGGGGATGTTTTCAAACCATGGGTCATAAAGACTTACAACTAACACTAGTTGCTTTTCACTTGGTTCTTCTGACTCATCAGCAATTTTATTTTTTGCAATTGCCTTACATAAAGCATTTCCTCTTACCAGCTTAGTAGGCTTAATCTCTATGTCATATTCTTGTATCTTTGCTATCCATGTTCCTCTAACATTGCAACCTATATACTATTGAGCCAATACACTCTTAACTGCTATGTCTGGGACAAAAACTATTGAATGTGAATGCAGGATATAGAATCAAAAAAATTTAAGGGCTTTAACCACTGAAAAAGCATGTTTTTCAATCTGGGAATATTTGAGTTCATGGTTTTTTAGGGGGATGCTCATGAAAGAAATGGGAGCTTGTATTCCTTCCTCATTTTCCTATATAAGGATAGCTGACAATGTATGTTCAGAAGCATAGCAATAAATAATAAAGTCTCTTTTATAACTTGGATGACACAATATAGGGGCATTGGTAATAGCAATTTTTATATCTTGGAAAGCTTGTTTTCCCACCTTATTCCACTTGAAGTTTGAATTCCCTTTCATCATATCCACTATGTGTTTAGTGGTTTTCATGAAATCAGGTACGAATCTTATGAGAAAATTCACCTGACCAAAGAACGATTTAACCCCTATTTTACTTGAGGGCAAGCTTAATCTCTGAATAGCTTTCACTCTTTCAGGGTCAATCTTAATACCTTCTTGGGAAACTATATGACCAAGGAGTTTTCTTTCTGTCACACAGAAGACTGACTTCTTAGGATTAAGAGATATCCCATGTTCTCTGCATCTCTGTAAAACTTTCCTTAGATCTTCCATATCATCTTTCCTTTTCTTTGAGAATACAGTGAGATCATCTAAGTATATAACTATGATCTAATCTCTCATATCTGCAAAGGTTTTACTCATACATCTTTGGAAAGTTGCTCTGACATTGATCAACCCAAAAGGCATCCTATGATATGCAAATGTACCCCAAGGAGTAGTAAACATTGTTTTATGTTGATCTTTCTCTTCCACTTCAACCTAGTTGTAACCTGAAAAACCATCAAGCATGGACATCATTTCAGAGCCCGCTACTGTTTGCAGTAAATAGTCCATATTAGGAAGAGCAAAATTATCTTTTAGAGACGCTTGGTTCAAATTGCGAAAATCAAAACATATCCTTATCTCTCCATTCTTCTTCCTAACGGGCACTATATTAGCTATCCAAGTGGAGTGGTGGATGGGATATATTATTCTTGCTTTCATCATTTTATCTACTTCTCGAAAAAATGGCATCTGCAACCTTGGGATTATAATTCCTTTGTTTCTGTCTAAACGGGACTGCATCTGGCTAAAGTGGGATTTGACGTTTTGCTTTCCCATCTCTGTAACTCTTCAAGTCTTCATAACTCCATGCAAAGACATCTTTTTATTCTTCGAATAGTTGCTTTGCAACTTCTCTCTCTTCAAGAGTACAACATTTTCCAAGATTAATCATTTTAGGATCATCAACTTCTCCAATGTTCACTCCTTCGTATTCACCTTTAGTAGGTCCTTTTTCTATTCTCTTTTGTTTTATATAAGCATCATGCCTATTGAATAGTTTTTCCAAAGCCAAAAAATATGGGGGAATGATATTACCTTTCAACTGAACTTCATCGTTTTGATGGTGTTCTGTATTTTCATGTTCAAAGCTAAGCTCGTCATTCTCAAGGAACAAGTGCAAACTTTTATCATCATTGAAGACTTGCCATGATTCCGTGTTATCTGGGATAGCAGACTGATACACAATTTCAATCTGATACTTTTGTTCTTTGAAGTCTGGATGGGGGAGTAATAGGGAAGCTGAGACCGCTAATGAATCACCTTTAGCATTCATTTCTCTTGGTACCGCTTCAATAGAAAAAGTCTCCAGACCTTCAATTTCATCCCATACTCTATTTCTATAATTTTTTAGTTTGTGATTTTTAACAGAGTATTGTCCTTTTACCTATTTTACAATAAGCTCAGCATCACCTCGAGCTTTTAAAATCTTTACTCCTCTGTTCTTTGCTGACATGATTCCTACAAGTAAGGCCTCATATTCTGTAGTGTTATTTGTATTCCCAAATTCTAATTTGAAAGCCAAAGGTTCAAGTTCTCCTTCTTGGGATATCAATACCACACCCGCTTCAGATCCTGCAAAAGCACAGCTTCCATCGAATTCTAGTGTCCAAATGCCTAACACATCTTTACTTTCATTGGAAACCTTAGTAACCTGCTCTTCATTTGTTTGTTCATCTAGGTCTCCTTTAGTAAAGAGCATGTAATTGCCAAATTCAAGCTCTTGGTACAAAATCTGGGCTTTAGGATCGTCTGACTTTAAAACTGTGAATTTAGCCTTTTCTTCAAGTTCTAATTTGATTTTCTTGTTTCCAATGGGTATCATAGCTTGAGACCAGTCTAGCTTTATTTCACCCCCTAAATCTCAACAAAAACTTCTACTCAATAAAATTCCATAACTAGCTGGGATGTCAGCTACCAGGATAGTCAACAAGAGCTTCTTCTCGGGATGTGCAGCTAAGGCTACTTGAGCATCTTTAATTTGCCCAAGTAAGGGAACCTATTTGGCATCCATGGAGTAACACCTTCCATGTACTTTAGTAAGATTAATTCCTAAGGCTTTGGCTATAGACTGAGGCATAACGTTATCTGAGGCACCTGAATCTATTATGCAGTTACTTAGCTCGCATCCATTGATATACAATGAGATATAAAAAGGTTCAGGTTTTTGTTTGGGAAATGTTGCTAAGACGGTAGAATCTTCTTGATTGAATAGGTTAGATGTTAAGGTCTCCTCTTCTTCTTTAACCATCACATTATGATTAAGATTTGGGACATCATTTTTACATCTATCTACTAGCTTTTTTAACTCAGTAGGGTGAGATTTCAAATAATCGATAGTAGAAATTTGAACCTTTGATTCTTCACAGAATTGAATAAAATCAAAAGATGTCTTGTCTTTACCCATTAAAGCAGAGGATGTCCCTTGATCAGTATGTGCCTTGCTCATAGAAGGATTGGAATTATCTTTGTGAGTGTGAGTAGAGGTCTGATTCTTTATCTTTTGCTCATGAGTCAGCACTGTGTACGAAGTCCCATCAATGGTTGCATAACACTCAGCCTTGGATTCAAAATCTAATTCATATTCTAAAAATAAATTTCCAAAGTCACCATTTGAGTATGAATCAGGCTCTAAACTAGGACTTGCACTATTCAATTCATCAGTGGATAACAACTGCATCATGTGTGCAATTTTTGGACAACTAGTACTATCATGGTCTGTAGTCAGATGAAAAACACACATATTTCCCTTTTTGGGTGCGGCCTCGATTTGCAACCTAGGTTGTGCACCTTGAAGTTGTGGGAATTTTCCATCGTTGTTCCTTTCTGGTGGATTCTAATAATTCCTCTGGTAAGACTAGTTAAACCCAGGAAATTGTCTCTTCACGGCTATCAATTCGTTTGAGAATTTTTGTATCATTTCCTCAGATGATGTGGTATTGCTAGAGCTTCCTTTCATTTGAATTTCTCACTTCCATTTTCTTGCAGAAATAAGATCATCTTCGCATTCTATGGCCTTCCTTTGTGCATCTGCTAAATCTATGGGATGAGCTCTCCTTAGATCATAGTTGATATCCGGAGGCATAGCACTAATGAAGAAAGTCTTCAGGTTACCACCGGTGGGTCTATCAGTAGCGGGAATTCTACTGTTAATCTTATTAAACTTAGCAATGAAATCCCTCATGCTTATAGCTGGTTGCTTCTTAATCAAAGTCAATTGTGTCAGTAAGGCATGTTCATCTTCCGTAGTTTTGAACCTTGCCTCAAATTTAGTTCTCATCGAGTCCTAGTCAGTTACGAAATCATCAGGTAAATGGTAGAACCAGTCTGGTGCACTCTCTGTAATGGTCTCTACGAATAATCTTACAGCAACATCTTCATGTCCCACTCCTAATATATGGGTAGCTGCAAAGAAGGCTTTAATGTGTTCATCTGTAGTAACCTTCCCATCAACCTAGAATTTAGGGAAATTCTTCCTTGAATTAGATGGAAGTGGATGATAAGAATTTAATGCTAATGGTCCTATCGTTGCGGCCCATGGAGTGGCCATGATTGTTCTGGCAATGAATGGAGGAAAATTAACAACACAGAGAGTGGTGATTCTGTGTAAGGCCAATACCTGACAGGTAGACTGAGAAGCACTAGTGTTCTGATTCCAAATAGGGGAAGGTGGTCTACTTCAACTCTTCTTTTCACCTCTCCACTTTGGAACTTCTAGGATGGGAAAGCCAAGCTCTATAAGCTTATCAAAAATGGGGTCTTGTCCACCTTGTTCCTTGGTACTTCTTAAGAACCTTTCCAGGATGCTAGGTTTAGTTTATCTCTAAGCCTATTGTCTAAGTTGTCTTTTTGCCCTCCAGATCTCTCTCCTTTGAATAGCTCTTTCTAAGGCTTCAGCTCTTCTTTCTTCTTCCTCTAATACCTGGCTAGCATTTTGATAGTGTTCAATATTTATTTTGTGTCTCCAAACAAAAGTATTCAGGGATGAAATAATGTCCTCTTGTTCGTCTTGAAAACCAAGGTTAGGTTGGAGCACTGGAATTATGTTTTCATGAGGTAGTACCATTTTTCCTCATGACATAGGTTTTTTGATCGAGTGACTATTCATCTCCCCAGTAGATTCGCTAAAAATTTGTTGGTAAACAGATTGTTCTTTTAATTCTTCTCTAAATTTGTCCAATTTGTTATAAAGAACAATTGCACACAACAGTTGGGAAACTGTTTCTAAGAATATCTAGTTTCCCTCTGAATTAAGGTATAGCTCCCTATATGGAAAATCTTCAGTGAATTATGTTTCAAATCTAATCCCTATAGCAAATAAGTTCTTTACCAAAGAACAGTAAAGGAAAACTGAGATTCACCCAGGCAAGTGAAATCTTAGGCGAGATTTAAATGCAATATGTTGTGCTGTGATCTTCACACTCTTATGAATTTCTCAACAAAGCAATCATGATAGATGCAAATATGAAATGCAATACAAGCTTAACTATGTAGATGAAACAACTAATAGATACTTGTTGTGTTCAAACCCTCACAATCTTATGACTTCTGATGCACAACAGAATATCACAATGCTTAAGAAGAAACATAATGGAATGCATATGAACGAAACACTTAACAGAAATATTTCCCACAACTAGTTTCAACTCTCTGATTGATTTACTAGTTTAATTAAAATGAAATAACAAAATGAAACTCTATTCACTTAATTACTTCAACTTAACATTTAAGGAAATATAACATACAGAAGAAGAAAGTGGACAGTAAAGAAATGGCACAAAACTCAGTTGTCTCTGCAACAAGATTCACACCAAAAAATTGCCAATACCTCCATTAATCATTTAACCTCATACATATAGAGATAAGAGATGACCGTTACAATAGGAATACTAATTGGTTCATCTTCTCAGAAGACCAATGGCAAGATGCCAATTTGTCATTTACAAAATTTATAGAATAAAACAAAAGAAAATGAAAAGGAGACATTATTTTGACTTCTTCCCCTTTTCCATTTTCGCTCTATATGCCTTGGCAGCAACTATAATAGGAATTAGCTCATCATTGCTAGACACATGTACATTTGTGAATCTTAAGAGCCATTTTGAATGATCTCAAGCTAATTCCTTTATAGAATTCATCTGACTTGTTAATTCTTCTACTGCCACATGTATGCATCCGCTCAATGTCTGTAAATCTATCATTCTATTTTGACTATTAGGAGCAATGCTTGACAGGTTACTCAAATATACCGAGAAGTTGTTCTTCATCACTTCTATTCTAATCAGAGCCTTTCCTTGATCACTAGTCTGCGGTTCAGAATGCAATCCTTTCACCAACTCGAAAGCTCTGTCCTGAGTCTTCTTTACCTTATCTTATGTTTCCTTAAGCTGCTTTTCTACTTCCTAAATCATCTCCTATTTGAATTGCATGCCTTGAAGCCATTCAAACAGGGGCTCATTACCTTTCTTCAGAACCTTCACTTCAACTGCTTCTTTTTCCTTCATATGAATGATCATCTTCGAAAGGGAAACACACTCTTCATATCTTCCTCTCTCTGTGGCCAGAGTATGTTGATTAGATGTGAGGTTATCTTTCTCAGTCTCTAGTTGAATGATAACGTTTGCAATCTGATCAATCAACATAACTCCATCTGAATTGAGCTTGTCAATCCATTCCTTCCTGATCTGACCGAAATGTCGATCCTTTTGCAACTGGGAGATAAAGGCTTGTACTTCCTCTGTCATGGGATTTTTAGCAGCAGGTACACCAGTAATAGTTGCCAATGGGACAACTAACTACATAATGAACCTCTTAAGCTCTTCTATCTCAGACTTCATTCTGATCTTTGACAACTTGAGATCCTCCAATTGATTTTCTATGATCTCATTACCCGATCTCCATAGGCCCACCTTTGTATCATGCCTGGCTTCTCCAAGATCAATAGAATGTAGAGTAAAATCTCTAGGAGTTAGGTCTTCAATTTGCCCTACCTTACTGGGTTTAGCAATCTCCATGGTCAGATGTCCTATTTCTGGATCTTGTCCCAGAATTGACAAAGTTTTCTGCTTCTTGGCCTTCACCATGGCAGAACCAGAATGAACTGCCTGAGACATAATGTCCTTTGCAGGAAGATTTTCATCCTTTCTTTTCCTTTTTCTTTTCAGTGTGTCTTCAAGCTAGGACTCTGTTCCAATTACCCTAGAAGCTGCTCCTAATGATTCAATGCTGAATATCTTCTGCTTCACTAGAGCCTTCACCATTGTTTCTAAGGAGAAAGGATTCTTTGAATCTCTAGAAAGGAGTCTAGATGAGCTTGGAGCTTTTTCCTCCTCTTGTGTTCCTCCTTCAGCCTTGTCCAATTTAGTGGATTCACGGCTACTAGAGTCTCCATCTCCAATCTCTACTACCCGAATTGGAGAACCAGGTGGCTGCAAAATGGGAGCCTTCTCAGATAGAATAGGGCTATGATGAGGAGATGGAGGTGGTGTAGTATAAGGAGAAGGGACAGGTGTATTCTATGGAGATGGAGATGGGGAAATGTGAGGAATGAAGATTGGAGGAGAACCACTATCTTTTTCCTTATCAATCTCTTTTTCTTTAGCAGTAGACTGGGTCCTAATGACTGGCAGAGAGCCACATTGACATGTCGGAGATATGGGAATTTTCTTCTCAGGTGGTTGATCTCCTCCTCCTACAGGCATAGCTGGTCCTTGAGTGCCTGCTATTGATACATTGTGTGTGGCACGATGAGAAGAAGTGGGAGTAGTAGCAGCTGGAGACTGTAGAGAAGCTTTGCCCCTACTTCAGCCCTTCTTGGCTATCCACTCTACCCATTTTCCTATTCTTTTGATGATCCTAGCCACCATAACATTGAGATCTTCATCTATATTAGTATAGGGCTCTGAACTGATTGGGGTATTTCTCAACTTTGGTAAATATGTATTGCTATACATATTCTGGCCATCATCCTCTAGCCCTTCTACATCCAAATTGATACAATAAGTCTTTATTTGATCCACCGTGAATCTAGCAAAGGCACGATCTCTACTCTCTAGCTCATTTTTACAATCTGCCTAGTGGTCCTCTATGGTGGTGATATGTTTGATCATGCTTCCAATCGGAAGCACATCTCGAGCATACCCATTCGGGTCAAACATGGGTCTCAAAACTTTGTACTGTTGTAATTTGAACCTTCTTTCAAATGCTTTCACCATGTTCTTAGCATCTGACCTGGATTTGCAGCTGTAAGCTCCAACCTTTATAGGGAATTCATATCCCTTCTTTTGTAGTCTAGCACTCAATGTGTTCACATAGAGAGCCTGTCTCATGATCTCCATCAACATGATCATGTCATCCGAGTATCTGGGCATCTTCAAGGGAAACCCATCGAATGTTGCAAGACGCAAATAGGAGAACAATGAGAATTGTATAAAGAAGCAACCAAATTGACTAATTATAGCCATTGCTTCTGGGCTGAGTCTTCACTCCGGACACCCTTTGAGTTCCCTACAAATTCTCATAGTGAACGCATCATTAACTCTAATAAAATTTGCATAACTATTTTGTAGCTGCAAGCATGGATAAAATTCATAACTTTTAACATTTTTTGGCACATCCTCAATTCTAGGAAGGCTTGGCCATAACTGTAAGGAAGCCAGCATATATGTCAGGAAGTAAGACATGTAGAATGAATTATAAAACTTGGTTGCACTTAGAGCCCTAAATAATTGCTCACTGACCTCAAATTCCCAGTCAATATACTATGAATCCAAGCAAATAATTTGCACCAAGAAAAATTATTGCTCTACAAAATTAAAGGCATCTACCTCACCTTTGAGTCGATGCAAAAGAACCAAAATATCCACAATCTCTAGCTTGATATCAGTGCCAAACAGGGTTTTAGGGACCTTACTCTTGGCTCTGCTTGGTTTTTGGAACCAAGACTTCATGGTTTCTTTCCTCCATACCATCTTCTTCAGGGAGAACTCTGACACAGCTCCTCCAACTACTAATGTGGAGAACTCCTCACATTCTGGGATTTGTAGATAGTTCACCACTGCTTGCCTGTCAACTAAAATCAATACACTCTGATCAGGCAACAAAATCTGCTTAGTGTCTGGATTGTACTGATTGATACATTCTACAATCAACTCCTGAGCTTGAACTGCCATAGGAAATCTAGCTACCTCCACCAGTCCACTTCTGTGAAGCTTCTCAGTAATAGGATGAGTTGGTTCAGTCCTTATCCTTCTCTAAAAATCTAGAATATCATAGAAGCAGAGTGAAGTATCTATGATGTTCTGCCATGTTGATCGGACTCCACCCAAACCATCAAATCCAAAATTGAGCCATTTAATCAAACAGATGTAGACTATGAAACTTGAAAATGTAAATGATTATGAGAAATAGCTTTGCAAGTACTGTATTAGCAATGTTCAATCCAACAGCATAATGATTCAAAGCAAGAAAATCGTAATTTGAAAATCGGTTATACTGTTCTTTATATAGAAACCTCAATATACCCATTAGGTTTTCAAGACCCGCGCGTCACAAGCGAAATAAATGATCAATCCGTTAGACTAATGGTTATAACAGATTCCTGTGTGTCTTTTCACTTTTTTGTTGGCTTAACGGTAACTTTTATTACTGACTTACTTTCTCGTTTTAACCTTGTTTCAAAAAAACCAAAACGGAGTACTCTGTTGGTGGAAATGCGATCAACTCAATTCTGCATTTAGATTCCTTTCCAGATGTGACTATTCACTTTCCTTGTATCCTTTAGGCTTCTTTTGATTGATTTGTTACATAACCAAGCTTGCAAGATTAATTTTTTGGACAATGCAGAAAATCGCCTTTGGAGGTAGAAACTCCATAAAGGAGAAGGCAATTTCCCATTTTTCGCAAAGCCTCTGTTTTGTTGTTTCTATTTTAGCTATTTCACTTTATGCCTTCGGAAAATAAAAAAAGTACTTCACCAATGGAATTGGGGCCTGCTGACTTCCTTTACTTTCTTTAGTTGTGCCTGCTCGAAAAATTGGCTTCTTGGTGCGAAAGCTTGTAAAAGGAGAAGCTCTTTTTCAATTTTCCACGAATCTTCCTTTTACTCATCTCAATAGGTTTTAAATCATTCTCATCGTTAAAACATCTCAAAATTTAGATGATCCTATGAAAAACATAACTCTTCCTTCTGAATTTCATCCTGTAGACTACATTTACATTTTTGGCGGAGTTTCACCTTCTGACTACGAAAGTCCGCAAGAGGAGAAGTCAGTTCTGAGTTTTCTTCCAATGCCTTTTCTGATCACTTTGGCAATTTTTGAATGATTCCCATGCTAGAATATGATGATAATCAACTAACTTGTCCATAACTTCACTCACCTTTCTATTTTGAAATATGCAAATCGTATTTATAACTCACTGCGGAATTTTACCTTCAAGGTGTGAAAGTTCGCAAAAGGAGAAGGCAAAACTAAAATTTCTGCCCCTTCATCTTTCTTCATATTCAGATTGAATGATCTGCAAGTAAATTCATTTGAGGTAGTATATTTTGAGAATCTCCATCGAGTAAGGATCTAGACTACCCAAATGAACCATGACCATGAGAAAACCCACCTGGCTATACAATGTGCGAGAAGGGGAAAGGAAGGAAACTCGATGGAGAAATTCATCACCTAAAGAGGGAAGACCTATTGACTTGACAGGACCAAATATGACGGAACTCCGATCTCCACTTTGCAAAATTACTATGGGATTAAAAGTGGGGCAAAAGAGCACTAACCAAGATCAATTGTCAAAACTCCCATTGCATGTTTGCATAACCTAAGAGAACCTTATGAGAACTTGATCTCCACAAACCAAAACTCATGCTTGAAGTAGAAAAACCTATCAAGAGAACCTCTATCATGCCAATGCTCTAAATAGCTCACCATGGCACAATAACAATCATGTCCAATCATATGGAGGGAACTATGTCATGATAATAAATTTTTTATTTTTGCTAAAACTCCCACTGCACCATGATAGTGATTTTTTTATGGTATCAAAAAATAAAATGAAAAAGATACCAAATATCACACCAAAGCTACAATCTCTCCATAACTTGGAGAAGTAAAACCAAACTGGCATCTCCCAAAACAAAACATTGACAAGCTCCACCTCTTCAAACACTTTCTTCTTCTATGATATATCTATGTACAACCTCCTCTTTGTAACTCCATGTTTCTTCATTATTTTCAGCATCCTACATTCCATCCACCTTTGTGCTCTATCTCTCCTCTTACTCTTTTCCTATTGTGTTGGGCACACAATCAATCATACTACATCAATGGCCTCTAAACCACCAAATGCACAAAGAGATATGGAACTAATTCATGCATGGATAAATAACCCAAATGTAGATCCATGTCATGAGGGGAGGTTATAATAATGAACTAGATGTTAAATTATTACTTGCTAAGGATGCAAGGGTCATGTTAACATATAATTCATGTATTGAAGTGGGACATGTCAATGGAGCTTTGTCATACATTTGAAATATCATATACAAACCTAGAAATGCCCCACTAGATCCACCAACATATGTTATGGTTGAATTTGATAATTACTCTGGAATTCCATTTGAAGATGGAGCTCCAAAATTAATTCCCATTTCTCAAATACAAAGAGGTCGCACACGTCAATTGCCCTAATGTTTGGCTTGGGCATTAACTATCCATAAATCATAGGGATTAACACTTTCCAAGGAAACAATTGACATTGGACCAAGAGAAAGGAGATAACTAACATTTTTTGCTATATCACAAGTTATGTCTTTGGATGGACTTTGAATTTCACCACCATTTTCTTATGATCATTATGAAAAGATGAAAACAAGTAAGCAACTTGTCAGAAGGAAAGTAGAGGATGAAAGACCCAAATCTTTGGAAAGATATTAATTATATGCAATGTATATACTATATTTCAATATCTATAAAACATAATGGATATGACAAGCATCATGCTTTAAAAAGTATATTTCAGATTATGGGATGCTACTAGCTTAGATATCTTTATACATCTATCTAAAACACATGAGAGATATCAATCTCGAATAACTATTTATTGAAATAGGCACCCTGAGATTGATATCTCTCAGTGTATTTTAGATAGATGTATAAAGATATCTAAGCTAGTAATTATATATTATAATATATATTTAACCATTATATTATGCATATTTATAATAGTTAACTTATTATTAATATATGAATTATATTAACTTAGTAACTTATATACTATAATGTTAATATTATATAGTCATATATACTAATAATATTTAATTTATATAGTATAAGTTAATTTATATATTATGCTATAATAATATTATAAGTTACTATATATATATATATATATATATATATATATATATATATATATATAGTATAAGTTATATTATTAAAGATATAAAGTTAAGTTATAATATTAACTTATAATATTTATATATTATAATATAGGATATAATTTATGGATTAGCATATTAACTTATAGTATTATATATTATAAATAATATATATAATATTATAATATTATAACTTATGGTATTTAATTAATAACTTATTATATTATCTATATACTAAGTAATATATAACAATTGTGATATAATATTATGACTAATTATAGTATAATAGTATAATATATATATATTTATTGATATAAATTTATAATATAACATTATAACTAATATATAATATTTATAACTTAGTAATATGTTATACTAGCATATAATATGATAACTTATTATTATATATTATAACATTATAACTTTATAATGATAATATATAATCTATTATTTATAGATTAAGATAATTAATCATGTATATATATATATATATATATTATGTCAAAGTAGATGATATATATGCATCCATTCTTGACATGGTATATAATAAGATACCATGGTATATATAATATATAATATATTTTATATAGCATATATATTTTAGAAATACTATTATCTTTATGTATAAATATAATATCTATATATTAATTAATAACAAGAAAATATCCACATTAAACAAATATTTATAAATATATGATATTAAGTATAATTATAACAATTAATATTTCAAATAATTAGTATTAACTTATAATGATAAGGATCAAATATTCATGATAAAGGAGCTCTGGTATTTTATTGTGGTATGCATATTTATATGATATCCATTTGGTATGATGCATCCATTCAACCATTGATCACCATGAGGTATCATAATATTAATAATAATTTATAATTTGGTGGAATAACGAGATAATCTTTAAATATAGAAGATTATCTTTAGTATAATTATATCAATATTAATATACAAGTGATAATATATAGTATATAGACTAATATCTATGATGTTAATATAAACACAAGCACCATTGGAATAGTGATATATAAGTTAATTATATATTCAAGACATATATTTCCAAATATATATAATCATATATATTATATTATGAAATATATATTAATAAATTAAATATATATTAGATAATATTCCTAAATAATATATTATATAGATATTCATATATGATTATATCCATTAGTTAAATATATAATAAGTTATATATTATACTTATATTATATATATTATTTATATAATATCTATATATTTATGTAAATATATTCCAATATATTAAGTTAATATGATTTAATTATTTATTTATAATTAATACATGAGAGTGATAGTATATCCTTTCTTATATGATATAGGGATATATTTTATAATTAAATATATCAATATAGATATACATGATAGCATTAAGATAACATATAAATATTTTTATTAGCTCTTGCATATTAAAAGGAGCATTGTCATTTCAATTTTATCACTATTAAGGTGAGATAACACAAGTTAATCAACATAAAATATATTCTTCACAATGGATATAAACACAAGCACCAAAGAAAATAAAATCACTCTCCTCCACATCAACTAGCATAGTAGGAAGATATAGATACACAGTACATCCATTCTTGACCATTGGTCATTGTGGACTACTACCACAACATATGACACCAAGAGTGAGGCCTCGCCCCAACCCTTCATAGCATAGTTGATATCTTATTATCTTGATACTCACGACTCGAGATGTCGAGACATTATTGGATACTTGAACATATTATATTATTTCATGTTGTGTGATGTTTACTTTCAGATATTTGAGTTTTTCATTTAATTCTTTATGAACATGTATGTTGATAAAATAAGTAAATGCAAGGTTAACACTTTGATTATGAAATTGTAATGATTAAGAATATGTGTAGGATGAGATAAACCCTAATTGATTGAAAGATGTATCTTTTAATTTTTGTGAATCTCTGATATGTATATACATATGTGCATGTGATTTTATGGGACTACTGATGTGTGCAATGAGTGTGTAGGATATTTTAGTTGAGAAACCCGACGGAGGAATGGAACTGATCCCTATGTGTCATTTGTGAAAACCTTGTTGTTGATAACTTAATTTTATTGTAAGATGTATGAATGTATCTTTCCATGATCAGTAAATGTTAATGTTTCATAACTGTGTTCTTATAGTGTCACTTGACAATTGTAAATTTGCATATGCATTCTAGGATGCTAGTTAGGGTTAACTGTGTAACCTTTGGACCCAAGTCAGACTAAGTTAGTGACCTTTTTGCTAATTTGTTTCTTAATCGAGTTTAGTTACCCCTAATCCAAATTAGTGCTTAATCTACATTTTGGAGTTGTTAGATGGTCCTAAATATTCCTAGCATTTGTTGGGTCCCAAATCAATTCCTAAGGCCTTAAATCATGAAATATTTATACCCAAGGGGTATGGGTATGGGTTGGGGGCATTTTCCACCCCCTAAGCCCCTTTTGTTGACTTTTGAGGTCACACAAAAAGTCTATTTTTTCCTTAGTGCAAAAATTGAAAGTTGTTATCATGAGTTGAATAACCTCAACTCCACTTAGAGCTTAACCTTAGGTTTGGTTGATTTAGAAACTTCTATATTTTTAGGTGAGTGGTGAAAGTTATTGCCCTTTTTGGTGGTTGAGTTTGGATCTTATTTAGAGGCCCTTATTGGAGTAATTTTGGTTGTTACCCAATCTCTACTTTTAGAGAGAAGTCTTGGAAGATTGAAGGCAAGGAAGGAAAAGCTCTTCTCAATTTGTTCATATTACCATAACCTCTTGTGAAGGTAGGAGTTCTTCATCTCATTTGTTCATGTTGCTCATGTTGTTTCATGCTTGGTTCATGCTTATGTTATTGTGTTGTTTATTGGTATGCTTGTATGTATGTTGGGTATGCTTGGGAAGGATTGAAACCATGTTTTCTTGAATGCTCTTCTTTCATGTTTTGCTTGAATTTTGAAGTTTTCTTGTATGGGTGTTTTGGCATTACTCACCCTTGGATAGGACATAAGTGGCCAATTTGGATAAAGGTGTTTTTTTGGACTCCAATAGTGTAGAGTCTCTTCTTAGGATGAGAAGAGGGAGAGAGGGTAGGGTGTTATGGGCCCCTACCTGTCAACACAAACCACGTATGAGTTTTGGCATGTAAGAATGGAAGAACAGAAGTTCTCGAGTTTTAGCCCTGATTGAGCACCTATTTTGGTGTTGTGTCTGACATCTCCTATTGGAAAAATCCACCTTTCCCTAGTTTTGATTCAATGTTGAATCATGTTGTGAAAACCTAGTATGAATATGTATGTTTGATTTTGTCTCCTTGTTATGTTTATTTGTCACCTGATCAATTTTTTGTTCCCTCCATGACCTCAGTGATGTATTACAGAAAATGAAATGGGTCCCTTGTTAAGGGCCATGAAGGAGATTTAATTTGACTGTTGAAATTTCAAGAATGAAATCCTATGTAAATTATATTTTAAAAACCTTTGTTGTAATGGCAACGACACCAAGTTTTCTTCCTGGTTCTTTCCCAGCGGAGCCTTTGAATCAGGTTGTCAATAAAATAGAGCTTAAGTGATATCATTCTCATGAGGTTTTTGTAATTTCTTTTCAGTTATAAGAATGAATATCAAGATAAGTTAGAATGATGATGTTCAATTTTTGAAATTTTCAAGTGCAAATATGTTAAGGCAAATTATCAAATAAGTAAATAAATGATTTTATGTTATGAATGGTTAATATTTCAATTCAATTTCATATTTATTAGGAGATCAAATGGATCTTGCATTGTTAACAAAACTATTAAACTCTATGTTAAACCCATCATTGTTAAAAAAATAATACCCCTTTGTCACAAAAAAATAGTTGTTTGAAAAAGCTATACTTAGCATAAATTAAGACTTAAAAAAAAAAATTTCCCCAAAGAGTAAAAAGTCTCTGGTTTTTGTATGCAATAAGTTTTATTCTCTTTTTACAACAGAGAATATTCCTTGTAGATATTTCATTTTGTTTTGTTTTAGAAAAAAAATTATTAAATACATACTTATATAGAAAATTATATATAAAAAAAAGAAAGGAAATATTTAAACCTTAGTCTAGCTAATATCCTACCAACTAAACTTTGCATTTAACTCCTCCCTTCCTTGGCGCCAGCTCTTGGAATGGGCTTGAAAAAGTTTTAAAGCAAAGTCAAATTAATCATGCTTAGGGTGACATCACCCTATACTTCCCTCTTATCCTTTTTGTAGCACCAAATTACATGGGAGGAAGCGCAATGTTCTTAGTTTTTTTTGGAGATTGCTTTGATTTCATTTCAACTTGCACCTTTGTCCTTGGGTCACTACATCACATTGTAGTGGTCAGTGCTTGGGTGGTTGTTGGGAAGAGTGCCACAACTTAGGAAGTGCTTGGGAAGCGCTAGGATCATGGGGAGAAAGGTAATGAATTTGGTGGTTGGGCTCCACTTGAGGGGAGTAAGGGTAGATAGCTTAGGTTTAATATTAGTTTAGGAGGGGTTGAGGTAAGTTTGATTTGTGAGGGAGATGTGACATGGGTGTAGCGTGTAGGGTGTAGGGTGTAGGGTAGTTATTAGGTTAGGATTGTTTTTTTTTTATTGTTAAAAGTTTTAAATTAAGTTTTGTTTTAAATTTAAGTTAGGATTAAATTAAGTTTAGATTAGTTTAGGTTAGTTAAGTTAATTTAGTTAGTGTTTTAAATATATATTTAAATGTAATTTTGTTTAGTTTTGTAAATGGTTTTTTTAAATTAAAGTTAGTTCAGTTTAAATCTTAGTTTAGTTTAAAAATTTGTGTGGTTTAAATTAAGTAGTAGATTTAATTAGTATATTCAAGGTTTTACATATGCCCAGTATAGTTAGTAGTTAATTAATAAGTAGATAGTATTAAGTATGTAGTTAAATTAGATTTATTTTTTATATATTAGTTTTAGCATGTTTCAATTGTGTAAAGTTTTTTTAAATTTAAGATAATTTGAATTATTCATCAGCATTAGTTAAAAGAGTTTAGATCGTAGATAATTTTTGAGATTAGTTTTAATTTAATAGTAATTTTATACATTTAAAGTTTTAGTAAACTTAGTGTGAGCTATTGTCTTGTTTTATTACGTTAGTATATGTTAGACTAATAGAAAATGTTAATTTGTTTGCTTTATCAATTAGTCAAATTTAAGTTTAATTTATATTGTTATTATCTTTAGTATATTTATGTGTATGGTTAGATGTGAGACTTATTTTAATTAGTTCTTTGATTTAATATTTTCAAATTAATTAGACCCGCCTTCATTTAAATTGTCATTCAATAATTTTAAATGTATTGGGATAAAATTAATGTAATATCGAAACAACTATTGATATCAATTTAATAGCGAGAGTTTAAGTTTAACGATTTATTCCTACTCATGATTTTTTTTTAAACTTAAGATGGAATGTAGTGAATCTATACTTTCACTTGAAATCAAACTATTAAACCTTAGTGAATTTTAAGTGTAAATAATAATAATAATAAATAAATAAATTTAAAAAAAGGTTGTGTGTGTTTTTGCCCTTGTATTTTTGGGCATGACACCAAGGAGAAGAATCCACATTAAGTAGCATAAAAGGAAGATATAGATACATGATGCATGCGTGGTATCTTGGTTTGATGCATCAATAACAAAGAAATTATAGTTCATGTTATGATAAATTATTCCAAATTAAATAACACAAGTTAATCATTCAGAGAAATTGGGTGGTAATAGGGACTGCCCAGAAAGTTTGCAAGACCTTAATGACTTTATGAGTGGAATGGACTTTATTGATGTGGAACTGAGAAGGAACCCATATACTTGGACTAACAATGGAAAGGGGAAGGACCTTATCCAAGTTAGACTAGACAAGTTATTGGTGATAGGGAACTAGAATAGTCTTGGGAATTCCCATCTTGATAACCTCACTAGAAAAGCTTTAGATCATTCCCCCATTATTTTCCTATGGGAGGATGGTTTCAAAAGTGGGAAAAAACCTTTCAAATATGAAATAATGTGGCAGTCTCACCCAAAATTCAAAGAGAGAGTTCAAGATTGGTGGAATATAAGGATAGATGGTACTGCTATGTATATAGACTGACCCAAAAACTAGATAACATAAGGAGGAATATAAAGGGTTGGGATAAGAGTTCATTTGGAGACTTCTTCAAAATCAAAGGTGATGTGGAGGAAAAACTTTTAAAAACTCCAAGGGGAAATTGTTGAAGGGAGTAACCTAGACAATGCAACTCAAGAAGAGGAGGAGTATAGAAAAAAGTGGAAGGATATTCTCTTGAGGGAGGAATTTTTTTAGAAACAAAGATCAAGAGTTCAATGGCTTAAGGAAGGGGATAAGAACACCACTTTCTTTCATAGGTCAGCCTCTAACCATAAGTTCATTTGGAGACTTGTTCAAAATCAAAGGTGATGTGGAGGAAAAACTTTAAAAAACACCAAGGGGAAATTGTTGAAGGGATTAACCTAGACAGTGCAACTCAAGAAGAGGAGGAGTATAGAAAAAAGTGGAAGGATATTCTCTTGAGGGAGGAAATTTTTTGGAAACAAACATCAAGAGTTCAATGGCTTAAGGAAGGGAATAAGAACACTACTTTCTATCATAGGTTAGCCTCTAACCATAAGAGAAGAAACACAATCAATAGGTTGGATGGTGAAGGGGGAAGGATCTTTAAGGATCAAGAGGAGATGGGAAGACATGGGGTGGAATACTTTAGCAAGGCTTATGTTAAGGACAATAAAACTTGGAATCCAGTGATCAGAAGAAGCTTGATTAATACGGTTCCACAAATACTAGGTATGGAGGAAAAAAATCACATTTTTAGCAATATTATGGAGGAGGAGGTGAAATATGTAGTGTTCTCTATGAAAGCTTATAAGGCTTTAGGTCTGGATGGGTTCCCTCCCATGTTCTTCCAGCATTTCTGGGAGGTTATTAAATCTAAATTGGTTTGGGCTACTAGGGATTTTTTTAGAGCTGGGAAGATGCTAAAGAGGATCAATAAGAGCTTTATTGCTCTAGTCCCTAAAATCCCCACACCTTTGAGCCTACTTGATTTTAGAACTATAAGTTTATGTAATACTATTTACAAGATATTTGCTAAAGTCTTGGTCAACAAAATAAAGCCTTTTCTGGATAGAATAATTGGTAGCCCTTAGAAAGGATTTATTCTGGGAAGACAAATTCTAGATGTGGCCATAACCACACATGAGGTTATTCACTCAATGGAAAAAAGCAAAAAACTAGGGATGACATTCAAATTGGATATCTCCAAGGCTTATGATAAGGTTAAGTGGGGCTTCCTCTATGAGGTGCTTGAAAGAGTGGGGTTTAATAACAAGGTTATAAATTTGATTAAGATGATGATTAGCTCAGTTCAATATTCTATTCTCCTAAATGGTTCTCCATGGGGCAATTTTGGAGCTTGAGAAAGGCTTGAGACAAGGTGACCCACTTTCTCCCTACCTCTTCATTATGGTTGCTAAAGTCTTAGGGAGGTCTTTCTATAAACTAGTGAATAATGGTTGTGTCAAAGGGGTAAAGCCTACTACTACCACTCATACTGAAGTCATATAGCAATTTTTTGATGACATATTTCTATTTGGAGAATCTTTAGTTATAGAGTCTAAAGCTTGGAAGACTATACTACACAATTATGAAGAAGGTTTAGGACAAGTTAATTATCATAAGAGTAAGATTTATTTCTTTAATACTAATGTCTCATTACAAAAGAGGATAAGGAATATCCTGGAATATCAATCTGTCAGCCTCCTGGATACTTATCTTGGACTACCACTAACCACTAAAGAAGTGACTAATGACTTGTAGAATATGATAGTGGAGAGAATTTAGAGGAAGCTTGCAGGATGGAAAGGGAAGACATTAAGCAATTCTGAAAAACTGCAATTTCTCTTAGCTGCTCTCTAGGATATTCCCATTTACTTCCTTTCCCTCTTCAAAATAAACCAAAATATGGGAGAGAGGATTGAGAGAATAAAAAGGAATTTCCTCTGGTAAAAAATAGAAGAGAGAAACATATTGAGTCTAGTCAATTGGGAGGAGGTGTGTAAACCAAAGGTTAAGGAGGGGTTGGGAGTAAGAAGACTTCAACACCTTAACAAGGCTCTCCTTATGAAGGTTGGCTGGAGGTTGGGAGAAGACAATATAGATTGGGGTAATATTATGAAAGATAAATATCTATCAAATTCCCCTTTCAATTGGAATATTTTTCATAATGACCTCCCGAGAGGGTCTAAAATATAGATGAATATTGTTAGGAGTAGAGAATTATTAAGGGAAGGGATGAGGTGGATTGTGGGGAATGGTCATAGTATCATATTTTGGGAAAACAAGTGGATGGGAGGGAAACCATTTATTTTTAGCAAATTTAGAAGATTAATGGAGTTTCTTAAAGAAGATGTGGGAAGAAAATTTGGAGACTATATTGATCAGGGGAGGAAGTGGAAGAAACTTTGTAAGGAAACTTACTCCCAAGAGGATATTCAGCTTCTCAAGGAGTTGGAAGAGATAATAGGAGAACAAAGACCCCCAGTTCTATTCCAAGAGGACATTAAGGCTTGGGACTTAACTCCAAGTAAGGTATGGATTAGTAACCTTATTCCTAAAATCAATTTCTTTTGGTGGATGGTTCAGCATGGAAAATTTTAACATTAGACAACTTGAAGAAAAGGGGCTTTTATATAACAAATTGTTGTTATCTCTACAAGGAAAAGGAGAAGAGTATTTCTCACCTATTCATGGAATGCTAGTATGCTCTAGAAATATGAACTAGGGTCTAGGAGAGATTTGGTTTAGACTAGGTTATGAAAGACAATTTGGGGCAATTTGTGGAAAATTGGAGTTGTCCCTTTTGTCACCCTACATTGATTTTTCTATGAAAAATTGTTCTACCATATGTCTGTTGGCATAAATGGAAAGAACCAAATAAAAGAATATTTAGAGAGGAGAATAAACTGGTGGAGGTGGTTTTTGGAATACTGGAGAAATTATTGAAGGAAAATTTAAAGGTGGCTAAATGTAAAATGCCAAAGGAAGAACCAGGTATACAAGAAGGACTAATTGCTAAAGAGTGGGGTTGTCATGAGGATTTTTTCCTCTTTGATAACTCAAAAATGCTAAGGAGATAGAAAATGAGATGGAAACCACATACCCTTACACAATATAAACTAAATTTTGATGGTGTTGCAAGAGGAGGTATAGGAGCGGTGGGAGGAGTGGGAGGAGTGTTGTGAGATAAGAATGGTGATGCATCATTGGTTTATGCTGCGAAGGTGGGAAATGGAAGCAATAATCTAGCCAAGGCAATGGCATTATTTTGAGGTCTTTAGTTGATTAGTGAAATGCAAATTAGCAAAATAACAATAGATGGAAACTCCAAATTAATCATTGACCTAGTTAAGGGAATGTCCCAACCAGGATCAAATATTCAAACTATCATTATGGATATTAGGTAAATTTTGGAAGGGATGGAAAGTGTCCACCTGTAGCACATTTATAGGGAAGGAAATAAGGTGGCTGATGTGGTGGCTTCCATGGGGTGTAAATCAATTTTAATCACGTGCTAGAGAGATATGATAGATCTTAACGAAGACATTAAGTCATTGATAACCAAAGAAAGATGTAGGAATATCATTTAATAATGACTATAAATTTTAAATTTGTGGCCAATTTTGGCAATTTTGTTTTGGTGTTCACTAAATTTAACAAAGGCTTTTTGGAAATGATTAGAAGATGTGGCTGTACAAATGGAAAAATGAGTGAAAGTGTAAGGTCCCTCCTCGCATGTACTTATTAAATATGTATCTCTCTATTAAAATTGTTGTAGGAGATTAGAATGAATATGAAATAATGTTTTATGGTTTATATGTCCTAATAAGAATTGAGATCCTAATACATTCATGTTTTGATTTATGTAATGATCCAAATAAGCTTTGAATATAGGTGCATATGATTTTATGGGGCTACTAATGTGTGCAATGAGTGTGCAGGATATTTTAGCCGAGAAACTCGATGAAGGAACAGAACTGATCCCTATGTGCCATTCGTGGAAACCTTGTTGTTCGTAACTTAATTGTATTGTGAGATGTATGAATGTATCTTTCTGTGATAAGTAAATGTTAATGTTTTGTAACTATGTTCTTTTAGTGTCACTTGACACTTGTAAATTTGCATATGCATTTTAGCATGCTAGTTAGGGCTAACTGTGTAACCTATGGACCTAAGTTAGACTAAGTTAGTGCCCTTTTTGCTAATCTTTTCTTAATCAAGTTTAGTCACCCCTAATCTAGATTAGTGATTAATCTACTTTTTGATAGAGTTGTTAGATGGTCCTTAGTATTTCCTAGCTTTTGTTTGGTTCCAAATCTTTCCAAAGGCTTTAAAAAATGAAATATTTATACCCAAGGGGTATGGGTATACCCCTAAGCCCCTTTTATTGACTTTTGAGGTCACTCAAAAAGTCTATTTTTGCCTTTGTGCAAAAATTGACTATGGCTACCATGAGGTGCATCACCTCAACTCCACTTAGTGGTTAACCTTGGTATGGGTTGAGTTAGAAACTTCTAGATTTTTAGGTGGGTGGGAGAAGTTATTGCCTTTTTGGGTGGTTGAGTTTGAGTATTATTTAGAGCCCCTTCTTGGAGTAGTTTTTGGTTGTTACCCAATCTCTACTTTTAGAGAGGAGTCTTGGAAGATTGAAGGAAGGAAGGAGAGCTCTACTCAAATTGTTCATTTTCCATTACCTCTTTGTGAAGGTAGGAGTTCTTCATCTCCCTTGTTCAGATTTCCATGCTTATTTCATGCTTATGCTACTTGTTGTTGTTTGGATGCTTGTATGTATGTTGGGTATGTTGGGAAGGATTGAAACCATGTTCTTGAATGCCTTTCTTTCTTGTTTAGGTTTGAATTTCAAATTTTTCTTGTATGGGTGTTTGGGTATTACTCACCCTTGGATAGGGCAAAAGTGACCAATTTTGGGAAAGGGATTTTTAGTTAGACTCCAACGATGTAGAGTCTCTTCTCAGGATGAGAAGAGGGAGAGAGGGTAGGGTGTTATGGGCCCCTACTTGTCAGCACAAACCATGTTTTGGGTATTGGTGTGTAAGAATGGAAGAACGAAAGTTCTTGTTATATTAGCCTCGAAAGGGTATATGTGGAAGAACGAAAGTTCTTGAGATTTTAGCCTCGATTGGGCATATGTTATGGTGTTGTGTCTGAAATCTCCTGTTGGAAAAATCCACCTTTCCCTAGTTTTGATTCAATGTTGAATCTTGTTGTGAAAACCTAGAATGGATATGAATGGTTGATTTTGTCTCCTTGTTATGTCTATTTGTCACTTGGTCAAATTTCGTTCTCTCCACAATCTTAGCAATGTATTGCAGAAAATGATATGGGTCCCTTGATAAGAGTCATGAAGGAAATTCAATTGGTTTGTTGTAATTTTGAGATTGGAATCCTATGTAAATTATATTTTAATAACTTTTTTGTAATGGCAACAACGTCGAGTTTTCTTCCTGGTTCTTTCTCGGCTGAGCCTTTGAATCAGGTTTGCCAATAAAATGGTGACTGAGTAATATTGCTTATCATGAGATTTAATTGTAATTTTTCAGTTATATGGATGCACATCAAAAATAGGATGAAATGATGATGGTTTAATTAAGCAAAATTTTCAAGTTTCCTTATATGTTAAAAATGAAAATTATGTTAAGGAAAGAAGAATGGATATGAGTGATATTTCAATTCAAGTTTATACTTATTAGGAGATCAAATAAATCTTGTATTATGGTGACACAAATTTATTGAATTCATATTTTAAATCCATTCAAAAATATACCCCTTGTAAAAAAATACATTGCTTTGTAAATCCATACTTAGAAAAATTTAGTCAAAAAAAAAAAAAAGGTTCCAAGAGAGTAAAAACTCTCTGGTTTTTGTATGGGAGATAAATTTATTCTCCCTTTGGTGACAGAGAATCTAAAAGATTCCCTTAATATCCTTTTAGCCTTATTGAATATTATATTTAAAAAGAAATAAATAAATTAATTAAGGAAACAAAAAAAAAGAAGAAATTGTTATCTTACTTTATCCCAACCCCAACAAACTATCTTTATGTCATAACTTCCTTGTAATATCTAAACTTGGGTGATGATGTCACCCCTAAGGAAGTGCATGGAAAGGTGGCAGGTGGGCAAGTTGTTTAAGTTAAATGCTTTAAGTGGGTATGAATCCCCATCTCCCTAGGTCAACAATGGAGGCAAATGTATTTACACACACTATCCACTTAATCCTTCCTAAGCACTCACATAAAAGTCTTGGATCACGTGCTTAAGGGGGGGAACAAGACTTGCTTGAAAAGACCCTTGGATCTGACGCAACATCCCTAGGAATCTTCCATTACTACAGCCTTGTCATGATTCCTTGTTTGGGGAAGCGCTCAAATCCCTTGAGCAGAGCGCCCAACCTTGGGGAGCACCCAAAGGGATGTGAGGTCAGCTTGGCAAGTGGCCAAGTGGGGGTCAATTTGACATGTGGGGGAGTTTAGGAATCCGCCCAAGCTTGTTTGGGAAGAGAGTTTAGGGGGTGGGTGGTGTAGGTTTGGGGTTAGTATAGGTTAGTAATGATGCTAGTTTAGTTTAGTAATATTTTTTAGATTAAAGTTTTAGTATGTTATTTTCTTGTTAAATTTTATAGAGTTTTACATTAAAGTTAGTTTAAAATGTAATTAAGTTTAGATTTGTGATTAGTTTAATATTAAGATTTTAAGTGTAGTTTAGTTTGTTTTGTAATAGTATTAGTTTTTTAGTATGATGTTAGTAGGATGTTAGGTTGTTAGCATAGGTAGGTTAGTGTTAGTATTAGTGTTAAGATTAGTATATGTTATGATTTGTTAGTTACTTTTTGTTATTATGTTAATAGTTTTAGTTAGTTGGTTTTAAAATTAATTAAGTTTAGATTTAGTTAGTTTATGTGATGTTAATTTAATTTACTAAAGTTTTAAGTTAGTCATATATTGATAGTAAGATTTAGATAGTTATTCATTATGTTAAGATAGTTGTATTGTTTAAAGTTTGTAAATTTTAGATATATATTTTAGTTAGTTTTGATTTTTGTTAGTTTCTAAATTAGTAATTGTTAAAGTTAAGCTTTATTTAAATTTAGTTAGTGGGTATTAGATTTAGTTAGTTTATTTTTAAATTAATTTAGTTGCTTTATTATTTTAGAAAGTTTTAATTTAATGATTTCTTAAATTTAGTTAGTTGTTATTTAATTAAATTTAAGTTTAATAAAGAGTTAGTTTGGTGTTATTTAGATGTTTGTAACTATTAAGTTTAACATGTTTTATTTATATAAAGTTTCCTTTCAAATATAAGAAAGTTTAAATTATTATTTAGTATTAATTGAAAGTGTATAGATTGTAAAATCATTTAGAAATTAGTAGCAATTTTATGAATATTTTTAGAGTGATAGTAAACTAGCGAGTGTCTCGGTTATTATGTTAGTAAACGTTAGACTATTAAATAATGTTAATTAGTTTTGCTTTATTCATTTAGTCATTTTTTTTTTAAAATGGTTTTCAATAATTTTAAATACAATGTGGTATAAGAAACAAATTAACGAAAAAAATGTCGTTATTAAATTAATAACGAGAATTCGAATTTAATGCATTTTTCCTTCTCAAGGCATTAAACTTAAGATGAAATGTATAGAACCATTACTTTAACTATAAACACAACCATATTAAACTTAGAGCATTTTTATTATTATTATTGTTTTTTTAAAAGTTTTTGTGTGTTTTTGCCCTCGTATTTTTGGGCACGACAGAAAGCAAATTAAGAAAAATGTCTTTTCACCATTATGATTACCCATTGTGGAATTCAAATTACTTCCTAATTAAAAGTATGAGTGATACCTTTTATTAGACTATCAGAGATTTTCGAGGTGTGAAAATTATGATGCTATACAATCACGATTCCCATAATTAAATTGCATGGGATTTTGAAACTTATCAAACATGGGACTGTAAAACTATTTTGCTTATTGTTATAGGTATCAAGGTGGAAAGTAGTTGTAGAGATCTCATAGAGAAGGAAGTTTAGATGCACAACACTAAAGAAGAGGAATAGGATATTGGCAAAATAGATATGCGAGGGGGGGGGGGGGGGGGACTTAACTAGGCTAGAGCCCACAAAAATAGAGAACTTCAAGGACAGGATGGCCACCTAGTTTCTGCTGAAGGAAGGGGGTTTTCTACCCTACATGCAGGTGATGGTGGGGTATGATGAAAATTGTGCCCTCCAGTTTGTTAATGAGTGGAATGACCACAAGGTCATCATTAATGGAATCACCTTCCAAGTGAATGAGGAAGTGATTGCCATGGCGACTGGCCTTTCAATGAAAGGGGAAAAATGGAGAAAGGTCACTAAAACTATTGATGATGCCAATATGAAAAAAAAATCTTTGCAGAAGATGAGGAACAGGTTCGATATAGAGGAGGATTTAAAAGTGACAAGCTACCAGCCCCATGTAGGGACAATGTTTGTCTAATTCTCATGAGATATCTGGTGCTGAAGGATAAGTTTGGTGTTTACTACTACTACCATTTCCCTTTGTTAAATCATTTTAGGAATAGGGATTTCATTTCTATCTCATTTTTCCTTCTGCATTCTCTTGAGCATATGGTAGCTAATGTTAGGGAAAAGAGGAATAAAGGGCATAACTTTACCATAATCCATCAAGGACTAATTTTTTTCCTCTACCAATTCCATCTTGCCCTATGCCCCCCTAAGGTGGTGGTGGTTGACAACTAGTGCCACCACTAGAATTCTCCCCTAAGCACTAGTACTAGCACTAAAATTCATAACCCTTGTCCCTCCCCTAGTCAGGAAATCAAGAAAAAGAAAAAACCTAATATGACTGCAGAAAAAAAGGGCCAAAAAAAGATAAAAGTTGAAAAACCTATTGAGGTGGAAGAGGAGAATTTGGAGGAGGAGTCTAGGGGTAAGACTAGGGGGAGATTTGGAAGCCTCTTCCAATCCTAAGTAAGGTGCAAATAGAAATCCAACAAATTCAAAGTTGAGGAGGTTGAAGAGGAAAGATCAAAAAATAATAAAGAAGAAAGGGAGGAGGAAGACAACTCTAATTCTAAAAGAGAAGATGGAAATGAAGATGTGGAAAAAAGTGTTAACTCAGAGGATAATTCTGTTGAAAATGCTCAGACTCAGGTGTTAGTTGACAATGCTTCTACCACAGAGATCACCCATGTTTCCGCTAGCTTCACCCTCTAACCCATAACCTTCTGTGAAGAGAGCAATAAAGTGGATACCTCCCCCATAACTATCTCATCCTCAGCTAAGGAACAATCTAAGTTTTCTACTAATCATGGTGTTTTTCAAGATGATATCCAGGTACACAAAACAAAGGAAGAAACAAAAAAGGTGGAAACAGTTATCAAGGAAGAGACCAAAGAGCAAGTGAACGTGTGTACCAATTTGGATAAGAGGGTTAAAACCTTAGAGGAATGGGTTCTTTACCTTCTCTAAATTTTCCCTCAAAGTCACCCATGCTGCAACCACCACCCTCTAGCTGCTAGCACAAGAAAAGGAAGATACTAGGATGGATATGGCAGACCATAAGCTCCTCTTCAAATTCCTTGCTAAAGACTAGTTTTAGATTTTTTTGGCTATGAAGGACAAGGAGAAAAAAGAAAATCATGTTTTTTAGTTTAATGGGATCCTTGGATCCAAGACTTTTATGTTTTTCTACTATTTCTGGTTTTGCTAGCTTCCAGTTGTAACTAAGACTTGGGTTGGCTTGTTATGCCAACAATTATTTTGTTGAACTTCTGTAGTTGTTAGATCTTCTAGACTTTTATTTTAATTTAGTTGTTCTTAAGTTAGTTGTTATGTGGTTTTGTGAAGTTTTATTTAGTTTTTTGTTGGTTGTTGGTCACTATTGGTAATGCGCTGGTTACCAGCTTTTGGTTTGTAAGGGCTGACCCCCTTGTTTTTGGTCGCTTTTTATTTCAAAAACATAAAACATATTCTTCACAGTGGATATAAACACAAGCACCAAAGAAAATAAAATCACTCTCCTCCACATTGACTAACATAGAAGGAAGATATAGATACACAATGCATCCATTCTTGACCATTGGTCATTGTAGACTACTAGCACAACAGATGACACCAAGGAGAATAATCCACTAACTGAAGTAGAGTATAGCTATAAATACCTTAGAACTGAATGCTAAATCACTTCATTAACTCAATCTCAAATGTGATGCTTCTATATCCCATATGGACTCCAAATCCTGAAACTAATTTGTACTAATAGGTTCCTCTTCATTCTAAGTTAGGTATTCAAAATCTAAAAAATCTTTATCTTCAATCTAACTCTCAGACCAAAATGTATCATGTATGATGGAGAGACGGATGGAGGTAGGTATGATTGGAATAAGAACAGTGATATATTCAGGCACATAAAAGGCTCATTATTATAAGAGGATAATTGAGCAAGGATTTGGCACAAAGAGCACCAGAATTCAACATGGATGGATGCATGGTATCTTGGTTTGATACATCAATAACAAAGAAATTATAGTTCATGTTGTGATAAATTATTTTGAAATTTTGTTTAATTTGGATCCTAGTTCTATGTTTATGGCTTTCAAATTAAATTATTTTGAAATATTAAATTGTGATATATTTATTATAAACATCAAAATTATAATATATTTGTGAATTAATATATTATGATATAAATTAATATTAAGATGGTTATATTATATTAGCTAAATATCATAATATTCTTAAGAATATTAGAATATAATAGATATTAGCATACATGATATTATGGTCAAGTTAATATCCTGGTATCAATATTACTATGATATAATAGGGTATAGATACACAATATTAACTTTTATAGATATATGTATCATGGTATTAGTATATTATTTCCAATACTAGATGATATAATATATACTTGTTTCTAATTGATATAACTTAATAAGTACCAAAATCTAGAATTTATATACATGTTATATAAATCAATTAAGTATGTATAAACTTAATATATGTTATATAAGAGATATCAATTACATATATCAATGAAGTATATCACATATGTAGATGACATATTACATTAATATATATAATTTGGCATACTAGTGACAAATATGTATAAGATATAGCTATTATAAGTATATACATGATACATTTTATAATAAAAGTTAACTTATATAACATATATTATAATATTATAGATAATATATAATAATATGCATATAGTATAATATAATATATAATATAACTATTATATTATATATAGTTAATATTATATATGTAACTTAGTCTATTATTTATAGTAGAATATAATAGTCTATATTATATTAATTAGTATCTATACAACTTATATAAGATACCATTATATACTATATATTATAATTTTTTTATTAGGAAAAAAGGTTTTACAGGGGACCTGAAATCCAAATTTTTATAGCAGGAAACAACTTAAAACAGAAAAGACAAAAAAAAAAGCTGCCTCAAAAGGCCAGAAACAAAAAGGCTCGAAGCCTGAGAAACAAAGGCCAGGAATAGAGCCTGGCGGGCATACTAGTGTCCCTTCTTTTCCATTGCTTGCAGGGATTCTGCAGCATCACTTTCCTTCTAGTTGGCTTCTTACTCTTGGATCCTGGGGAGGAAATGCTTCTGGTCCCCCTGACTTTCCTGGTTTCCAATCTCTTTCTGAGGATCTTCCCGGCTGGTTCCGTGCTCTGTACTCTACTCCACGTTCCCCACAAGACTGGCTTTGGTCAGATAGTCCCCCAAATTAACAATGTTTTCATTCAAGGTATGGAGGATATCCATAATATGTTTAGTCACAATCTGGTCGACAGAATCTAGCCTTTGGACCTTCTGCTTGAGTCGGGTGATTCTGTCCTCCTGATTGTCTTTGGGGTCCTGGCTTCTGTCTTTTTCCTAGCTGCCCACCTGGTCTTTACTACCTTTGGCCTCATGATCCTTGACATCCCCCCTATTGTTGGTCTAGTTGTACCTACCCTTAATAGTCTCAATTTCCTAAAAAAGCCACTTAATGGAGCGGAAATTGTCAATTAGGTTGTTCTTTGCATTGTTGAGAAAGTTGAAACCCATTTCATGAGCATTGTTAGAGAGAACTAGAAGAGTCGGGTCAAGGAGCTTGTCATAGTGGGTGCCACTGTCGAGATACCCCAACAGCTGGATTTTAGCAGGTTCTCTAACAATGCCCAAACTGGCCCTATCCATATTGAAATTGATCCAGGCTCTTCTCTTATTTTTCCTGATGGCCTCCCACCCCTTTTCAACCATGATTTCTATCATCTCTTCTGGGGGTGAAGTGGGGACCTCCAAGGGGGAGGTGGGCATAGTAGGGCTGGGGGGAAAATCAGCGAGGTCACTAAGATGATCATGGGTTGGAGTCTGGTCCAATTTTCTTTTCTTGGGGTTATCCTGGGTTACCAAGGGGGTCACCTCGTTCTTGTCATTATCTTTCTCCTTGTCATCTTCCAACTCACTTTCCTTCTCTGCCACCGAATCCGCCTCCTCCGACTCTATGTCTGACTCATCACTAGACTCCTTAGGATGAGGGGAAGGGGGGTTAGGGGGAGGGCACCTGGGGCTCTTCCTGCTAGGGAAGCGAGGAGAGGGATTGGATTTTGGGGTTTCAGACTTGACAGATTTCACAACGCGCACTTCCCCTAAGTCTGAGCTGGAGGTGTCCTCCAAGGAGCCACCCAAAACCCCAATGGACTTGCCTCTTGTCTGGGTTTCTAGAAACTCAAAAATAAGGAGTAGAAAGCGTTCATGAAGGGCAGAGTTCTTGACAGGACATTTCTTATAACTATGTATATTCTTAGTCATAGAAGTATAAATATAGAAAGGAAAGGAGATTTTCACTTTATGTATAAAATGATTAAGAAGAACAAAATGATTGGTCCTGACTCTATCAAACCTGGGCTCCAAAGTGACATACTCTATGATGATCCTCAAAATATGCCCCTAGATCTTCTTGATGGACTCAATGTCATAGTAGGTGTCGATCTTTACCAGTTTGCTTCTCTCCTTGTCGCTCTTGACGAAATTGTTGACAGCATTGGCAGACGTCTTCTTATCCCTGAAGAAGCTCATGCCTTCCTAGGAGAAGCCAGTCACCTCCGCAATGAGACCCTCTGTGATTTGGTGGGGAAAACCATCAATTTTGACCTTTCCGTTGTGCCAAGTTTCAACCATAATCTTGGTAACCCCTACATCAAAACCATGGAGCCTCTCCATGAAGCTGGTTATGCTGCCCTTCTAGAGTTTTTTCCAAACCTTTCTTTTTTCTTTCGAGCTCTCCGTTTCTCCCCATGGCTCTCTTCTAATCCTTTCTCCCACCATTGCGATATTATGCCTCCCTAACCCTAAACCCTTAATAGAATTGTAGAGCTCAAAGATGAAGAAATCGCTAAGGACAAGAGCTTTAATGCATGTGCTATTGGGTTTAACTCTTGCTTTCTTCTGCTCGCGTATTTCGTACACATTATTCTGAAATGGTGGGGGTTTCACATAGATCCAAATGATTCCCTTTTTAAAACATGATTTAGCATGTCTCATCATCATAAAAGAGATTTTGAGTTGGTACCTTGAATTTGCTCCTTTCGGATGAGTTCCATAGTCGCCGCCAAAAAATGATTATTGTTTGCCCACGTCATCACTGAATTGAATGTGACCGCTGCATTTGTGAACCAATCAGCAACCATGTTAGCTTCCCGATAGACATGGCTAACATGGTAATTTTTAAATTTGCTCAAGTCCATTTTTAGGTCCTCAATTATGCTTTCAATGGTCCATAAGGGTTTGGTTACTCCTAAAATACAATTTATTATATTTAGGGAGTCTCCTTCAAGCCACAATTGTTCGATCCCTGAGTCCAAGGCCAGCTTAGCAGTGAGCTTGGCCACACTGGCTTCAACAAAATGGTTGGTTTGGTGACCAAAAGGGGAGGAGATAGCAGCTATGCCCCCTCCCAAGCTGTTTCTTATGATTCCACCACATCCAGTGAGACCAAGGTTCCCCTTAGCCACCCCATCAAAATTGGCTTTATGCTAGTTTTTGAGGGGGAAGGACCAAGTAGCCTGTTGTATTCTTTTGATCCTGTCTTCTTTCTTGGCCTTAATTTTCCTTGTGTCCTTTATGTTTCCATCTCTAGTTGTGGAATAGTTCTCTTTCATGAGGCCATCAATTTTCTCTGATATAATACCCTCAGGAGCTTCTCTGTCTCTGAATATCCTATTGTTGCGCTCCTTCCAGATTCTCCAGCAAAAGTGTGGGATAATCCAAGAACTCAAAGTTTGGGAGTTCAGGCCTTTGTGGTTGTTACTCCACTGTATGAAGAATTCCTGGATACTGGCTGGCAGGCACCAGTAGAAGTTCATATTGGAAGTCAGAAGACTCCACACTCTAGAGAAAAAGGGGCAGTGAATGAAAATGTGATTAACCTTTTCTAGGTCATGCTTATAGAGGTAGCATCTGCTAGGTATAATTTGGCCTCTCTTGGCTAAATTATCCAGGGTAAAGATTTTGTCTTGCAAGAGGAGCCAAAATAAAATATTGATTTTGGGCGTTAATCCAGGGGTCCAGGCCTTGGCCCAAATAGGTTTCTCCCCTATGCCCACAAGGGAAAGATAGCTAGAGGCTACACTATAATGGCCTCTAGAAGAGTCTCCCTAGACTAAGGTGTCGCCTATCTGGTTGATATTGATAGCATATAAAGAGGCCATCAAAGGCTCGAGATCTTACGAAAGCTCTACTAGATTGTGCCATTCATTCCCATTTCTATAGTTCCTAACCAACATACCATATTTGCCTATTGCTTGATCAGCCCACCTGTCAAATGAAGGATGGTTAATGAGAGGTTCCTAAAAAAGCCATCTATCCTACCAAAAAAGGATTTTGTCTCCCATTCCAGCTTTCCATTTGGCCCTGGATTTAGCAAGGAGAAGGGCCTTCAACATACCATTCCAAATGTTAGAACCCAATGGCAGCTCGGCCCCCTGGAAAATGGAGAAGAGAGACTAGCCTCCGAGGTACTTCTCAGCCAAGATGTTCCTCCAAACACTTGTGCCTTGAAAGATGCGCCAAGGGAGCTTAGCTAAGAGGGATTGATTGAGGTGAGAAATTTTCTTGATTCCAAGACCTCCCTGGCTTTTGGGCAAGCAAACCTGGTCCTAGGCAACCAGGTGGTATCTCTTGTGGTCATCAGTTCTAGTCCAGAGAAAATCCCTCTGAATCCTCTCCATTCTGTTCACAAACTTAACCGGAATCCAAAAGAGACTGAGGGCATAGGTGGGGAGGTTATGGAGAATCGAGTTAACCAAAGTGCATTTACCTACCTGACTGAGGGTGGCCCCTTTCCAACCAGCAAGTTTCTTGATGAAGTTGTTGATAATGCTTGTCCAAAAGGAGTCCAGGGGTTTGGAGCCTTGAGGAAGCCCAAGATAAGTCATTGGTAGGGACCCAATGCCACAACCCAAAATTCAAGCAATTTTCCTCTGCCTCCTCAGAGGAGTGTTGAGGAAGAATACAGAGCTCTTGTCTAAGTTAATAGCTTGTCCAGTACCCCTAGTATAGGAATTAAGAATTCTTTTGAAGGACCTGGCCTCCCGAACTAAAGCTACACCCCCCAAAATCATATCATCCACAAATTGTTGATGAGTGAAAGTGGAAGGACCTGAAGAAGGCCTCAAACCCACTAAACACCTGTCCCTGATCTTCTTCTGGATGAGTCTGCCAAGGCATTCCACCATGATAAAAAACAAGACCAGAGAGATGGGGTCTCCTTGACTTAGACCCCTAGAGGGGGAGAAGAAAGGAGAGGGGTGGCCATTGACCAGAATCAAAAAAGAGGGTGAAGACACAAGCTAGGAGATGAGCTTACAAACTTGATCATCAAGGCCAAAGGCACAAAGAACAGCAAAGAGGAACTTCCAGTCAACCTTGTCGTAAGCTTTTGACAGGTCCAACTTAAGAAGGAAGCCTTCCTTTTTGCCCGCCTCAAGAGAGTGGATAACCTCATAAACCGAAACAATTGAATCAAGGATCTGCCTGCCTGGGACAAAGCTGGTTTGCTGAGGAGAGATAATCAGAGGGATAACTCTAAGGAGCCTAGAAGTGAGAACCTTGGCAATGATCTTATAGAAGGAGTTGCAGAGGCTAATGGGCCTAAATTTATCCAGAGAATTAGCACCCGAGATTTTAGGGATGAGGACCAAGAAGGTAGCATTAAGTTCTTTAAGATAATTCCTGGCTCCAAAGAATTCTTGAACCACTTTAACCACATCATTTTTCACAACATTCCAAAAGATCTGAAACAAAATAGTTGGGAAACCATATGGGCTAGGATCTTTATCCCCCGGGAGAGAGAAGAGGGCCTGATGGATTTCCTCCAAGGAGGGGATTGCCTTCAGCATGGAGTTGTGGTGAACTTGAAGAATGGGGGGAATGGTCGCTAGGATTTCCTCTTGTTTAGACCCAGAGAGGAAATACTCTAATATTATAATGTTAAATACTCTAATATAATGAATATATAATAACATTATACTATATCTAATATATAATTATATAATATTATATAACATTATATTATTATATTAATATAGTATAATATCATTAATATTATAATATATAATATATTAATATAACATTATTATATTATATATTAAATTATATTATAATATTTTTTTCATAATATTTATATTACCTTTTTTCTATTAGATATAAGGAGATAAAAATACAAAAAAATACGAAACAGTCACAACAAATATCAATAAGGGCACCAAGCCACCCCACGAAGAAGAAGTATCAATTGTACATCAGAGAAAAAAATAAGGAGAGATAAATCATCTAACTAAGAACATCATAATGGACATCCATCCATGATGTCTAACCTAAAGGACCCTTCATTCAGACAATGTTCTTTCATTCTTGAATCTAGGTAAACATGAACAAATCTTCCTTTCTAGCATTCATGTTCTTTTTGATTTCTTTATTCAACCTCATGTAGGCATGCAAATCATCAAAGGTTATTTGCCATTGGTATCCATGCTTCAGCTCATGGAAGATAAAGGTAGCATGCCCATCATGGAGGAACCTTCTCAGCTTGTCTTATCCCTTTCAATCATCATAGTCGCATAGACCTACAAGAAAATATTAAGGTATGTTAGTTTTCAAAAAAACTCAGTAAGAACCCTCGGCTTACCTTGGTACCTTTCCTCGTTCCTACACTTCCAAATCTTCCAAAGAACTTTAGAAGACAATATATTCCATAATAAATTGGTATATTTAGGAAGACCAAAAATATGACTAGTAACAATGTTGAGAATATTAACATTAAAAGGATAAAAAAAGCCAAACATGTTCCATATTTCTTTAGCAAAAATACAATAAAAAAGAATATGCCTACTAGTTTCAGGAAGTCTACACAAATTGCAAGTATCAAAATTAGAAAAATCTTTTTTAATAGGATTCTTATCCAACAAAACTAGCCATTTGAAGCATCTAATCTTAGGTTCAAAAACATTCTTCCACAAGATATCAAAATACTTTTTCCAAACATCAACATCAAAAGAGGAATACCAGACAACATTAATATGGTCAATAATATTAATGTTTTGATCAATAACTTTGTAAATATTCTTGGCCTTAAGCTTAGCAATGATAACTCCATCAGGCCATTTACATTTTAAATGCCTATGAGAGTCAACATGGCATATAGTAGGAAGGTTACTAGAGTCTTGAACAATCAAGTTGTAAGTCTTCTTTTGAGAGTCCAGAAGGTCAAATTTTCTTTTAAGTTCCTCCCAAGGAATAAGATGATTCTACTCAAAGAGGTCTATGAATTGCTTTAAGACCTTCTTAGCCCACTGTTTGGTAGAGTATCCTTGGGAGAGGGCTAAAGGTTTACCATTTAGGTCAAGATCCCACCAGATGAACCTTTCACCATGGAGCTAATTATTATTATGAAAGTCCTTGTTAGTGATGAAATTTCTAACATGGTTCCAAGCCTTCCATATAGATTTGAAAATTGTGGAACCTTGAACCAAAAAAGGAAAGTTGCCAATGATAATATCACAAAAGTGAAGGTTATTCCAAGATCTAGCTTTCTTAGGAATACCCCTCTCAATATTATTTCTAACCAGCACCTTCCAAGGACTATCACCCTCCATGGATTGAAAGATCCACTTAGCAGACATGGAAATACCTTGAATCTTAAGATCCTTTAGCCCAAGTCCCCAAGAATATTGTTAGTGTGGCACCAAGCCCACTTAAAATAATGAATCTTATTATTTCCTTTACCATCAGACTAGAGAAATTTCCTAATAGCCTTTTGAATTTCTGCAATCTAATAATTGTTAAATAACAAGGCAGAGGAATAGTAAATAGTATATGAGGATAACATATTTTGACACACCTAAATCCTACTAGCCAGGGACAAAGCCCTATTGTGCCATTTATTCATCTTCTTATCAATCTTCTCTTTAACCTAGGACCACATGTTTTTGAGGGCTAGTTCGAACTAAAATGAATCCTGAGGTATTTAGTGATTTTGTTAGGGGCCCCCCATTGAAAATTGTATTAAGAAGACTACCAGGGAGGCTGCTCATCCTAGCCCAAACAAATGGACTTAGCTTGAGAAATCTAGGCACTAGAAATAGAATAAAGTAAGGTAAGTTTATCTTGCATGGCTTTAAAATTACTTTTTGAAAGTTCAAACAATAGAGTGGTATCATCTACAAATTGATAATTTATGAGCTCATCATCATTAGGGAGGTAAATGCCTCTAACTTCAAGGGACAAAGAATTATCCTAGAGGATATAGTATAGACCTTTCGAGGCAATCACAAATAGGGAAGGGGCCAAAGGGCACCCCTATCTGATGGATCTCCCACGAGAAAAGGGAGTAGAGAGGGCACCATTAACTTAAACCTAGGTAGAAGCATTGTTTAGAAGCATCTTAACGGTATTGCAAAAAAAGGGAGGAAAGTCAAAGGCTTCTAGCATCATAATGATAAATTTCCACTCCACCCTATCATAGGCCTTTTCAGAAGCACCTTAACGGTATTGCAAAAAAAGGGAGGAAAGCCAAAGGCTTTTAGCATCATAATAATAAATTTCCGCTCCACCTTGTCATAGGCCTTTTCAAAATCAAGGAGAAGCATGGAAAATTTTTGATGGGAGCATTTAGACCACTCCATGGGTTCCCAACTAGTGATAAGATTCTCAAGAATATATCTACCTTTGATGAAACCCATTTGGGTAGCATTAACAAATTTAGGAAGAATATTAACCAATCTGAGTGCCATAATTTTAGCCAAAATCTTATAGGAAACATTAAGAAACATAATCGGTCTCTAGTTTTTGAACCCTTGTCACCATCCTTAGGGAGGAGCTTAATGATCCCCTTGTTGATTTCATGACCTAAGGTGCCATTAGACAAGGCCTTAGAATATAACTCATGGAGGTCCTTAAATATCCAATTAATGTTAGCTTTATAGAATTCAACACGAAAGCCATCTGGGCCAAGGGCCTTTTCATTATTAAGGGCCTTGATAGCTTTCTCAATATGATCAATAGAGATGTCTTTAGAAAGATCAAGAATGTCCTTTGAATCCAACTTGGTAGGAATCAGAGCTTACAATTGTTCTTAAGAATGTCGGCTTTAGTGGAGTCCTCAGAAGCAAAAAGGTTCTTGTAATAATCAGCAATAGCCTGGATAATAATCTCAGGGTTTGAGATATCCTGGTTCTCAATTGAGAGTTTATCAATGGACTCTTTATTATGTTTATGCTTAAGGAGATTGAAAAAGAATTTGGAGCCCCTGTCCCTAAATTGGAGCTAGTGAGCCCACAATCTAATCTTAGCGCCACAAATCTTAACCTACTAGTGTCTCCTAAGAGCATCATTGGTAGCCATAACCCAAGAAAGGAGATCTATGTTAGAAGAATCTTTTTGGTTGTTATTTTCAAAAAATTGAAGGTCAAAGGACAAATGCTTTTGAACAAGTCTATAATCTTTAGCCTTTTTTGGCCAATGGTTTGAATAAATATCCTCCAAGATGAGAGATTAGTTTTCCATCTATCCAAATGAGACAGGTGTTGAAGGTTGACCTTATTGATACCCCTAATAATTTGGATGACAACAAGAACATCCTCATCCATGAGGAGACTGGAGTTTAAAATGAACTTACTGCCTCCAAACTTGGGTTTAATGGGACCAATGCTGAAATTAACTTTAGTGAAAATGGGGTGATGATTAGACAATGTGGTGGAAATTATATGAACAATTTTCCCATAGCTATCAGCCGACAGAGAGAAAAAGTGTTTGTTCCCATAGAAATGGTCAAGTCTTTATTAAATTTGAGAGTTGCCCTGCTGGAAATTGCACTACGTGCGCCATATACCAAGGTTAATATTTTTATTGCCAACATTAGGATCAAAGAGATTTTTAGAAGTTAAAAGTCTATTCCAAAAGAAATTTTCATTATCCTTCCAGTGAAAGGGGTTACCCCCAACTTTATCTTCTTGAGATTCAACCATGTTGAAATCTCCATGAAAAAGCCATGGTATATCAAGGAGGTTTATTAACTAGTTCCAAAGCTCAATTATTTCCTTAGGATCATTAAAAACATAGATAGCACAAGTACCAAATATCTTATTATCATATTGCATAGTAACCTAAATAGCTCTTTGGTAGGGAGAACACTCATTATTAGTTATGTAATTTTCCCATTTATGATTAATGAGGAGGGTTATTCCTTCTCTTCCTCTAATGTGGTTAGTAAAGAATTTAATCACATCTTTCCATACAAAATTTAAATTGGATTCAAGAATTAAACCAACGGCCTTGATTTCTTGCATCATAAAGAAATTGATAGAATGAACAGAGTTAAGCAAATATTTGATGATGAACTTCCTATTAGGGGATTCTAAACCCCTCACATTCTAGGATAGGTAGTTCATTGAGACATATTTTTAGGGGAGGAGCACACATTCCCAACTTGTTTAGCCAAGGGCATAAATTTATTTGAGGTATCACCTCTCTTTAACCTCGAGGAATTTTTTTTAGATACAAGGGGCTTACCTCTTCATTTAATGGCTGAAGGATCAATAGTAAGATTGTCTTCAAATTTTGATTGGGCATCTACATCCATGGAGGGGATGCTTGTTGATTTATCAGTGTTGGGAATGGTTGGGATGATTTCTAGAGAGTAATCTTCCTTGAGCTCTTGGAAACTTTTGGAGGAAGCTTCTGAGTGCTTGCCCTAGCTTGGGAGTTAGTAATAATATTACCATTTTGAGGCTTATTAGAGTAATTATCCTTAACAAGGCCAGTCGATAAAGAGTTATGATGGTTTGCAGTGATATTGGGAGCAGGGGCAACAACTTTTGGCTAAGAAATATTATTACCCTTCCTTTTCTTATTACGAACAACCACAAAATTGTCACCCATGTTAAGATCAATAGCCATGTTGGGATTAGGAAATGGTTGGGAGCTAGAGATGGGAGGAGGCTGGGATGAGGAAAAAATAGGAAGCGGTTCACTAGTGGTGCCCTTAGGTGAAGGACAACTGGCAGCAAGAGGTTTAGAAGTAGATTTGTTCAAGGCTTGAGAGTAGTTATGGTTTTTATCAGATTCTTCTTAATGATAGGACAATATTTATGGAGATGCCCCTACTTTTGGCATAGAAAAAACATATTAAACCCCCCAAAACTTCAATAGGACAAATAAATGTTTCTCCTAAAGTAATAACAGAGATATTTGTAGGTATATTCTTACCAAGAAGGAGTAATACTAAAACTCTAGCATCCATATATGGGACAAGTCTTATAGTATCATCCATCCTAATAATCTTGCCAATAGGTTCAAGAAGTTGTGGTAGAAAATGCCACAGAAATGGTAGAATATTTTTAACAAGAATCCACTTGGGTGCCGATAGGGCAAGGACGTCATCATAGACAACTTCTAGTGACCACACGAGAGCCCTAAAGGATGTATTTCCTAAGTTCCAGTATTATTTTTTGAGAACCTCTTTCTGGTCATCATGATTAACAAAGAAAACCACATACAAACCCTTATGGATTTGTCTACAGAATGATATGTGAAACCCTAACTTTAAATTCCAATAATTATGAAACCAATCATCCATAAATTTCCTTGGTAGACATTTATGAAGTTCAATAGCTGAAAAGAAAATAGCAGTGCTTCTTAATCTATCTTTTTCCTTCACAATCTCTTCTAACATTTCAAGATTAGGAACACTTAAAAAGGAAGAAAGGGAAGTCAAAGAATCCTTACCACTTTCAGGGGCTTCATTGACACCAAAGCAAGCACATTCAAACCTAGCCTTTACGTTAATGAAGGCGGATCAAGCAAAAGCCCCAAAAAAAACTTAGGTTGATCGCTGATGGGAGGATTAGAAGTGACATTTTCATTTAAGATAGCAAATTTGGGGATTGTTGATGACACCTTACCTGGTATAAATTCGACAGACTTGGGGTTGAAATTTACCTCGTCCATGTTAATGTCATTAAGAGTAGCAGAAAGAAGTGGATATTGTGGATCGAGGGGAAGCACAAAGGTGCCCAACTATCCTCCACCACCCTCATTGACATTGGTAGAAGTTGCCACCGTGACAGGATCCTCATGCTGTCGATCAATCAAAAGGTAGAAAAGCAATTCACAAACGATCATAGAAGTTCGCACCACTTTAATTTTTTTAGTTTATAATACTCATGCCTATTTATATTACTTAATTATATTATGTAATATAATATATAACATTATTATAATATATAATATTATTTATAATATTATATATATAGTATATATTACATATTATATTCTTGTAATAACTAATATATATTATATATTAACTTTATATATATAATATAATATTATAATATTATATTATATTATATTATAATATAATATATTATATTATATATTAATATACTATAATATAATAACTCATATTATATTATTATATTATTAATAACATACTTATATTATAATATAATATAACAAATTATATTATATTATATTATATATTATATTATATATTATTATATATAACGTATTATTATAATATGATCAAATATATTATAATATATTTTGTAATATACTATAATAAGTTATATATTATATATATATTATTTATATAATATCTATATATTTATATAAATATATTCTAATATATTAAGTCAATATGATTTAATTATTTTATTTTTTAAAAAAAAAAATTTATCAGTAAATTGTTGAAGCCTAGATTTATCATTATTATTTGTTGGAATTGATTATTATTATATGTTAAGCGAAGGTAGATTTGAACCTAAGACCTCCCACACGAGAGGCTCGCAAGTTACCGTTGCATTGTAGGCTTTTGCCTTTAATTATTTATTTATAATTAAGACCTAAGAGTGATATTATATTCTTTGTTATATGATACAGGGATATATTTAATATTATCTATGTCTAAATATATAATATGTTATTATATATATAATAATATATTATTATATTATATATTAATAATAATATATTGTTTAATAATAATATATTAATAGTTAATATATAAACTTATTAATATTATAATATATATTATAATATTATATAATTATATAAATATTATGATAATTATAATACTTATTATGTTAACTATAAGTTAACTAATACTATATGCTAATATTATACTTATAATATATATTATAAACTATATGATAAGCATATATAACCATTAATATGTTAATTATTGATAACTTAATTAAATAAACACAAGCACCAAAGAAAATATTAATAGGTATATATTTAATGACTATCATTAATAACTTAAGAATTAATATGCCAACTTATATTATATAACTTATTTATAAATAGTTATTATATTTATATAATATTGTGACCTTTCATTGCATATTATATATTAACTATAACTTAAGACTGTAGCATGTTATATATATGTTATCTATTATTTATGATAATTAATTAAACACAAGCACCAAATAAAATAAAATCACTCTCCTCCACATCGACTAGCATAGAAGGAAGATATAGATACACAATGCATCCATTCTTGACCATTGGTCATTATGGACTACTAGCACAATAGAACTCAGTCTCAAACGTGATGCTTCTATATCCCATATGGACTCCAAATCTTGAAACTAACTTGTACTAATAGGTTCCTCTTCATTCTGAGTCAGGTATTCAAAATCCAAAATATCTTCATCTTCATTCTAACTCTAAGACCAAAATGTATCATGTATGATGGAGAGATGGATGCAGATAGGTGCGATTGGAATAAGAACATGTATATATTCAGGCACATAAAAGGCTCATAATTACAAAAGGATAATTGAGCAAGGATTTGGCACAAAGAGCACTAGAATTCAACATGGATGGATGCATGGTATCTTGGTTTGATACATCAATAAAAAAGAAATTACAGTTCATGTTGTGATAAATTATTTTGAAATTTTGTTTAATTTGGATCCTAGTTCTATGTATCTGGCTTTCAAATTTATATTTGAGGATTTGGTATTTTATTGTGGTATGACATTTATGATCAAATATATCTAGGTTATTGAATATGTTATATGTATCAAATGATTTATCATTTATGAAATTTTGTAATGAAGTTTCCTGTTATTTCTAGGTGTGCTTGTCATCCCTATCCAAGAATATCTCTATAGAATACACAATGCATGCATTCTTGACCATTGGTAATTGTGGACTACTATCACAAAAAATGACACCAAGGAAAAGAATCAACATTAAGTAGCGTAAAATGAAGATATAGATACATGATGCATCCATTCAACCATTGATCACCATGAACTACTGGCACAATAGCTGACACCAAGATGAAGATTATGGTATAAGAAAGGATATATTTGAGCATAAATTTCATACCACAATAAAATACCAAAGCCTCAAATATAAATTTGAAAGCCAGAATGTCATGCCCAAAATATCGGGCAAAAACACACCAACAATTTTGGTTTTGAATAATTAATCTACTAAGTTGATGCATGCTACACTGATCAAGTTATGAAAATGACATAGGATTAAAGTGAGTTTCAAAAACATATCATTAAGATGTAGAGTTTTCGTCTCCACATAGTGTACGAGTTCAAACCCTTGAAGTCCTAATGATACAATGACACTTAATTCAAATTAACATTACTAACTACTCCTAAGTAACTCACCTTACACCTAACTAACTTTAATATCACTAACCCATGAAATAAAACATATTAAATAAATACTTAACAAACAAATAACCTTAATAACTTACTTATTAACTAAACTAAATACTCACACTAATTATAATCTAACATTTCCTATAAATACAATTTAACATTAATGCTAACTTTACTAACAACTAACTCTAACTAATTAAAATCTAATACTAATACTAACATTTAAAACTTTAAAAAAAATCCTAACTTCTAACAGCTTTAATACAGTACTAATCTAACCCCAGACCACTAACTCTCTAAACTTTCTTACTTACTAACTAATGTAATTTTAATATTAAAAATAAATAAAAGAATAACAAACTATATTAATATTATCATCTATTATATTCCAACTTTAACTATTAACATTATCTAATAAATTATACACAATTTAAATAACTTAATAAAATAAACCAACCCCTTCAAAATTAAATTAATACAACTATACTAACTTTCTTTTACAAAAATATTAGAACAAAAATAACACACTAACTAATTTCCAAAACTCATACACATGGTTTGTGTTGACGAGTAGGGGCCCATAACAACCTACCCTCTCTCCCTCTTCTCATCTTGAGAAGAGACTCTACACTGTTGGAGTCCAACTAAAGACCTTCCCCATACATGGCCACTTCTACCCTATCTGAGGGTGAGTAATGCCGATACAACCCATACAATCCCTTAGAAAACCAAAGAAAAAATTCAAAGGAAAACCATTCAAGAAACAAACTGATTTCAATTCCTCCCAAACATACTCAACACACACACACAAACATATATGCAAACACAATAACTTAATCGTGCAACAACACATGAACAAGATGAGTTGAGGGATTCCTACCTTCACAATTAGGTTATGGAAAATGAACAAATTTGAGATGAGCATTCGCTTCCTTCTCCTTCTCCTTTAATCCTGAATTCCTCTCTAAAACTAGAGGTTGGGTGGACACTCAAACCCTCTCAAATTGCCTCTAAATAAGATCCTAAACTCAACCACTCCAAAAAGAAATAACTCCTCCACTTGTCTAAAGTTTTAGAGGCTTCTAACTCAACTACACATAAGGCTAACCTCAAGGTGGAGTTAAAGTTATCCAACTCATGATGGAAACAATCATTTTTCGCAATAAAGAAAAAATGGGGTTTTTGAGTGACCATAAAAGTCAACAAAAGGGGTTAGTGGGGTGAAAAATGCCCCCAACCCATACCCATAGCCCTTAGGTACTTAGATTTCATGATTTTTGGCCTTTAGGACCAATTAGGGACCTATCAAAAGCTAGGAAATTTTAGGACTTTCTAACAACCTTAAAAAAAATGTAGATTACTCACTAATCCTAATTAGGGTAATTAATCTTGATTACTAATTGATTAGAAAAAAGGTAACTAACCTAATCCAACTTAGATCTTTAGGTTACTCGGTTAACCCTAACTATCATGTTGGAATGCATATACAATTTACAAATGTCAAGTGACACTAAAAAGTCACTATTACAAAACATTAACACTTAATGATTAAAAAAAGATACATTCATTCAATCCATGACACAAATAAAATAAAAACAACGAGATTTGCATCTTTTATCATATTTAACTATGGTTTCCACAAATAGTATATAGGGTTCAATTTCATTTCTTCAGTGGATTTTATGGCTAAAATATCTTGCACACTCATTGCACACATCAATAGCTCCAGTAAATCTCATGCATATATATATATATATATATATATATATATATATATATATATATATATATATATATATATATATATATATATATATATATATATATATATATATAAAACTTATCAGGGAAATCACATAAATTAAAACATGAATCTTTCATATAACTAACTGTCTAATTCATTTCTACTCACATTTAATCATCAAAAATCACATAATAAATATAAAATATAACTTATTCATTAATTTAGATTAAGTACTAGTATAATCACCGCCAGGCATGCATATACCTAAACATCATAACATCACCAATTAAAGAATATTGAACTATCTAAAGCATAAAATTTAATCAACGAGGTATCAAAATCAACACCCTTATCATCAGGTGAGAATGCCTTGTATCATTGTTAGTAAAATTTTAATGTTTAATTAGTCAAGATAATGTAGTAGTTCTTGAATCACTGGGTATTAAAACATGGATGTATCAACTACTCTTAATTTCATTAGGACATTCACAACATAACACATAACTTCATATCTATTCAAATCTCCTACAACAAATTTAACAGAGAAATTCATATTTAATAAGTACGTGTGAGGAGGAACCTTACACAGAAACAAAGAACCAGGATCCAAATTAAACAAAATTTCAAAATAATTTATTACTATATGAACTATAATTTCTTTGTTATTGATGTATCAAACCAAGATACCATGCATCCATCCATGTTGAATTCTAGTGCTCTTTGTGCCAAATCCTTGCTCATACCATAATCTTCATCTTGATGTCATCTATTGTGCCAATAGTTCATGTTGATCAATGGTTGAATGGATGCATCATGTATCTATATCTTCCTTTTACACTACTTTATATGGATTCTTCTCCTTCGTGTCATCTATTGTGCTAGTAGTCCACAATGATCAATGGTCAAGAATGGATGCATTGTGTATTTTGTAGAGATATTCTTGGATAGGGATGACAAGTATACCTAGAAATAATGAGAAACTTCATTAGAAAATTTCATAAACGATAAATCATTTGATACATATATCACCAAAAAATTTAAGCTAAGCCTCGCATTAGGAAATAGAGATAGACTTTGAACATTGATCTGGGAAAATCATAAAGATGAATGGAGATGCATATAACACAAGTTAATTAACATAAAACATATTCTTCATAGTGGATATAAACACAAGCACCAAAGAAAATAAAATAACTCTCCTCCACTTCGACTAGTATAGAAGGAAGATATAGATACACAATGCATCCATTCTTGACCATTGGGCATTGTGGACTCCTAGCACAATAGTTGACACCAAGGAGAAGAATCCACTTTAAGTAGCGTAAAAGGAAGATATAGATACATGATGCATCCATTCAACCATTAATCACCATGAACTACTGGCACAATAGATGACACCAAGATGAAGATTATGGTAGGATATAAACACAATGCATCCATTCTTAATCCTTGCTTATTTTATAGATATAACATATTATTTATAATAATCTATGATAATCTTCAATGAAGATGCAAAACTTAAGTATCACATTAAAGTTTGACCATAAATAGGTATGATGACCTTACCATATAATTGATCATTATATTATCATAATTATGCATCTTACCACACCAACATTGTCTTATTTTATCACAATGTGATCCGCTCCAAATGATGATGATAACAATTTATCAAAGAGACTAATTTAGCTGATAACAAAAAAGCTATTAAGTTGTCCCAACAAAAAAAACTTTATGTCAACAATAGAGTAACAAAAATCTTGAACTCTATTTTTGTAAATTGTAATTGTAATATGAGTGAATATGGAAGAACTGAAGTAGAGTATAGCTATAAATACCTTAGAACTGAATGTTAAATCACTTGATTAACTCAATCTCAAATGTGATGCTTCTATATCCTGGATATGGACTCTAGATCCTAAAACTAGCTTGTACTAATAGCTTCCTCTTCTTTCTAAGTCAGGTATTCAAAATCCAAAATATCTTCATCTTCATTCTAACTCTCAGACCAAAATGTATCATGTATGATGGAGAGATGGATGGAGGTAGGTACAACTGGAATAAGAACTGGGATATATTCAGGCACATAAAAGGCTCATAATTACAAGAGGATAATTAAGCAAGGATTTGTCACAAAGAGCGCCAAAATTCAACATGGATGGATGCATGGTATCTTGGTTTGATACATCAATAACAAAGAAATTACAGTTCATGTTGTGATAAATTATTTTGAAATTTTGTTTAATTTGGATCCTGGTTCTATGTTTCTAGCTTTCAAATTTATATTTGAGGCTTTGGTATTTTATTGTGGTATGATATTTATGATCAAATATATCTAGGTCATCTTTCAAAATATTTTTAAAATATTTTGGGTGTGTCTAGCAATATTTTGTAGAGATATTCTTGGAGAGGGATGACAAGTACACCTAGAAATAATGAGAAACTTTATTAGAAAATTTCATAAATGATAAATCATTTGATACATATATCACTAGAAACTTTATGCTAAGACCCATATTAGGAAATAGAGATAGACTTTGAACATTGGTCTGGGAAAATCATGAAGATGAATGAAGATGCATATAGCACACATTGATCAACATAAAACATATTCTTTACAGTGGATATAAATACAAGCACCAAAGAAAATAAAATCACTCTCCTCCACATCGACTAACATAGAAGGAAGATATAGATACACAATGCATCCATTCTCGACCATTGGTCATTATGGACTACTATCACAACAGATGACACCAAGGAGAAGAAACCACATTAAGTAGCGTAAAAGGAAGATATAGATACATGATGCATCCATTCAACCATTGATCACCATGAACTATTGGCATAATAGTGACACCAAGATGAAGATTATGGTAGGAATCAAATGAGAAGAAATACATCCTATATCAAAGGAGTATTGAATGAATTCATAAGAAACCCATTGAATCGATTAAGGCATTAGTAGATAAGAGTTAATATCAACTCATGGAATCACAATGGATAAAGAAGGGATGATTACAGAGATTCACAATAGTATTAGAAAGACATCAACACATGAGACTACAATTATCTAAATAAATGGGCATCACCCAAACTTGCTGGTAATACATTTATTAGCTAGTTTGTATTACACAAACAAGATCACGATCATCCTAGATTGGACAAATTCAAATTGCTTGAGTTAGTGAAAGCATTCAGAATCACCATAGATAACATTATTTAATAGTGGTTGTATCATTTTTTTCAAATATTGAGGCACATCATAATCTAAATTTTTGTAGATTGAGAAAATTGGTCATGATATAGAGAATACTTATGCAATTGGGAGAAGAAGGAAAGGAAACCTTTATCAAAATCTGTTGACATTCCCTTTAGTGAAATGAGTAAAAATGGAGATGGCCAAAAAGGTTCTCATTTTGGAGAACATTGTTTGCACTTGTCAAAGTGAGGTGTGATTCTAGTATTTCAAAGAGACTACAAAATTAATTCAGAATATGCTTGTGTGTATAGAACAACATCTAAATCAAGGGCCATGCAAATTAGGAGAGGTCATGACCAAGTCAATCTTGCTAATGAAAATGATATACAAAAGGAAACTATAGAAAGATGTTATTTTTAACGTTGCAGATACAGATTTTGAGTTTTTCAAGATTGAATCAAAGGATACTAACATCAACCTCCTAAAGCAAAATGAAGATAGAAAAATCCTCTTTTCTTCAAATGTTGTTGTTGATGACAATGGGCCTTCATCACAAAACAATGTCCATACAATGATACATGTTTCTTAGAAAAATCAAAAAAGGTGTAGGTTGAGGATGAGATTTTTTATGATAAAACTTGTAAGAGTGGGAAGATTGGTTTTGATGTTGAACTAGAGGCCAATTTAATGGAAGAAGATACTTATGTTCATTGTCCAAAAGAGAATGAGTGAACTTTCTCTAAACCACTTCTCAACACTAACTTGAAAAGACTTAGATCAAGAAGAGGCTTGAACTCGAAACATCTACAGCTTACAACAGATTCTTCTATGCAAAAGATAGCAAGTGATAAGAATTCTCTGGAAAAAGGCTTTCCTTTTCTACAAGAAAACTCAAAAGAAAGCATGAGTTTTCCTCAACATGGAAATGTAGGAAGATTTCATAATTTTCATTAGTCTGGGGTTTCTAAGAGGTCAGGCTTCACAAGGCACATTGATTATAGAGGTGTTTATAGTAATGGAAAGAAATTTCAATCTATATACTATAATCCTATTTTGAAGAAGCACACCTACTTGGGGACATTTCTCACTGATGAAGATGCTGCTATTGCATATGATCAAATAGCTTTTGATCAATTTGGTACATCTACAAAACTTAACTTCCCTCATGATGAACTAGATCCATATGAAAGTCAATTGTTGAATTAGAGAGCTAGCACATAGGCTCAATTGGGGCAGATGTTAGGATGTCAGAAAAAACTAGCTATTGAAAGTAGGCTTTATAGTGAGTATTGTTCCAAGAAAAATCTAGCAGAATCTAGGAGTGAAATGGGTTTTTGGAAGAAGATGAAGCCTCACTAGGTGACTCTGATCATGAATATCTATAATCAACAAAATATAATAGTGGGTGTCTTTTCAATATAGAAGGCACTCATGGAAATGAGAGAAGTCCTGATGCATTTTTATCTTCGGGGCTTCTTGTTGAGATGTTAGACAACAAATTTTGTACCTCTCTAAGGAGGATAAATTCTTCACTTGAAATTGAAGATAAGTCAGTTTATACTTTTGTAGAGCATGCAGACATTGATGATGTACATGGTCCTAGTTCTAAAACTTCAAAATCTTGGGGTGAATTGTTGAAAGCCAATGAAGTTCTAAGCTTTCCTTGAGATAGTTGAACCTCATGTACCACTGTGTTAAAAACTATACCTATTTCAGTGAATGTAACATGTCAGAAAAAGTGATTTTTATCTTCCATTTGTATCCCAAAGATTTGTTATTATAAAATTTTGAACACCATTTGTTCGTGCCATTGTTCATCTATAAATGTAATGGAGGTTAGAAATAAAAAAATTGGGTACACATACAATTAGGCATGCTAGTGTATCTATTGGTTTTTATATCAACGATTACTTCCAGTTCATATGTTAAGGGACTTTGAATTGCAAGAACTTGTCTCTACTGCTAGTATATGTCTGGAAAAAGTATTTTGGCAACATAAATTTCAAGTTTGTTGTAATAAAATTTCAAGCATATGAATGCACTTAAAATGATTCCATGAAGGAAGCTATCAAACTTGTCATCAAGATTGGCCATAGCTTTTGAAGTAGCCAATGCAGGACAGGATGGAACATAAACTTCCCTACAAAAGATTCTGAGTTGATTACTTCATCTAAACTAGTGGTCTTATAGTATGCCTTAATTGATCAAAGACAAAACAAGCAATTTTGGGCTCCCATGTAGTCAAAACCACCAGTGTTATTTTTTCTTCTCCCTGTTTGATATATATCTATAGCTAGAATTGTGATCACCTTAAATTCCTAAGTCTCAGTAACTTTCTCTTCACATCTATGGCTAAGGGTTCCTTTTTTTGCATGAAAGAGGATTGATATGTAAAAGTGTTTGGACAAAAAAGCTACCAAAGCAACACATCTGTTGTGTAGATATTTCTAAGGATGATAAGTGGAACTATTTGAAAGTCTCCAACTCCTCTTTAATATTTTTTTCTACAACATTTTGGAGCTCAAATGTTTCTGGGTGTGAATTTGCTCATAGTTATGTAAAGTTTTTCACTGATCATGCACATAATTGACAGTTTATAAGATAATGCACTTGCTATGTTTTCTAACTCTCTAAAGAAGGTATATTGATCAGTTATACACAACTCATCTTGGTCCTTAAGGTTTTCATTCTATTTATTCATTATTCATATGTTGACTAAATTTCTTAATTTTGTGATAATAGTCAAGTTGAATCTAATTTATTGTCTAAAATATTGAGGAGAAGAAGTCAGTGGAAAATACAATTAATGAGCCTATATTATTGAGAAGAAATGACAAGGAAACATAATAGTTTGTTAGCACAGTTGAACAACATGATGTTTATATAGGAGGTGTACCAATACTTGTTGATGCAACTATAGGTGAAGAAGATCCATTTAAGGATTTGAACACTACTTGTGTTGAAAATTTGGCTAAAATTGGAAAAATTATGAAAGAAGTATCAACAATGATAGGGGATGTCAAAGATGAAGTCAGTGATCAAGAATCAAGATCAACAAGAAGAACAAGATGATGGAGATAAATTTGAGCAAGTTGAGTAGACAAAGCAATGGTCAAAGGATCAAAAGTTGGATAAGCAAGATTAGGACACAAATACTCAAGAAGATCATCATCAGGTAGAGGACACAATGAATTTTGAGACTACTAAAGAATAGAGAAAGGATGTTCAATACATTCAATGAGATGAGGATGAGATCAAGGACTCAATGCCAGTTCTAGTACCATTTATAGGAAAACAAACAACAAACAAGGACTAGAAAAAGAGTTAAAGTCTCCCTCTATGGAATGATACATAGCCCACCTCAAACATGCAACTCTAGAACTAACCAAAACAAAATATTCTACTTAAAACTAATTTTTTCAAACTTGCTATTCGAATAGTTAACTTCGTGGGGCAAACTAAAATAAAAAGCACACACTGTTGTATAGTCTATAGTAGCCATGAACAAAACTAGTAACACTATTAATGTCTTATCAAAATAGACACCATAGACAAAACATAATGAAATTATATATCAAAAGTCATAGGAGATACAAATTATGATTACTGTTACACCACTCACACTAGGGCATCAGTTATATCCTTACTTATGCAACCAATACCATTCTATTTCAAACAAATTGTAAGATTTAGAAGGCAAAATTTGCACTCTTACCAAGGGATAGCAATGATTTTGGAGTAGATTTTATGAAATGGAAGGCACAAACTATCTCTGAGTTGTGCCCATGATGTGTCGTGCTCGAAATCTAGAACCCCATTACTTGGCAAGAAGATAAATCAAAGATACACAAATTGAAGAAATTTGAAAGAGTTCCAGTAGATTTAATCAATGTTTCATTGCTTGGGTGAATAGCAATTTCCAATTGGAATTTATACAAATCAATTACAATTTCAATAAGTTGAAAAGAGCTAACTCTTGCACTTTCCATAAGGTGAAACGAGATGACTCCTCCATGGAAAAATGAACAATTGTTGAGCCATTAGAAAATTCCCCCATACCGCATGCAAATGTAACATTGAAACCTAGCAAACATGGCATCTATTACCACTACTTGGTTAGCTGCATGAAAGGTGAAGATTGACTAAAAAAAACTTAAATGCAAAGATTACTTGGCAATTACAAGAAGTAATGATCCAGGGAACTCAACAAAGCTAGGTGATTGGGCTGCCATGGAATGACTCACAAATTGCCAAAAATAACACCATGAAAATCTCAAATTCATGAAAATATGAAAGTTTGCCACACTATTATACCTTGATCCCCTCACTCCCCTTCTATCTTGTCCTCTACCTCTTCCTTATTCTCCTTCCTCTCTTACTCTTCTCTGTCTAGCTTAAACTTGTTCACACCCACCCTCTCTCCTTTCTCCACAGTCCTTTACAACTTTACCTAACCCTCCTCATTTTTCTCAACCCCCTCCCCTCTCCTGCCTTCACCTTCCTTACCCACTCTACCTAACCCTCCTGATCCTCCTCTCCCTCTTCCTTTTCCTCCCTCTGTGCCTCCTCCTTCATCCTCCTCCTCCCCTATCCCCTTCATAGCCCTCATCTCACATTTTCCACCTCTATCACCTCCTCCCCCTATAAATCCAACTTCTCATCCTCTTTTCCCTCTACCTCCACCTTGTTCACACCTTCCCTCTTCTTTTCTCACTCCCTCTCACCCTCCTCCTCCCATGAGGTCACCCTATAACTTTAATGGAAACTAGTTATTTGTACACACTTGATGCTAAACCAGTATAAGATGTATAATGGCCACATAAGACAATGCTAGCATTAAACTAGAATGTATACTTATCCATCTTCATATCAAATTTATGTTATGATTACACCACCTATGAATTAAATTTGTATGGTTTATATCCTATACAAACCAATCACATACAAATCCTAATGCACAAACACACACCTTCAATTTAATAAAGATAATTTTTACATAAATGATAATGTGTATACAAATGAAATTGCACATATGTCATGTAGAGTGTGACACTAAAATCAATGAACACATAACATTCAGCCATGATATGAAGTAAAACAAATTACATTTCATATTGGTCCATCACATTTACACAACTTAACGACATCTGTACTACAAATGCTAATATACACAAGCACTCTAAAAATGTGTATATATTTTTTTAAGATTGAAAACAATTACTTACATGTATGTCATACAACCTTTACATATACCCTTTATCATGTTAAACATACACATTGTTCTAAACATATAATATATATTAATAAAGGTTATATATATGATCTATTAAAAATTCCCTTCAAATTTTCATATTAACATAAAATAGCTAAGCAATGTGACTTAAGAATATGTAAAATAAAGTAAAATAAAATAAAATATAAAATAGAACACAAAGCTTGTAAGGAGCTAGGTGACCAAAACATATCATCAACAAACATCTTTGACAAACTAGTTGTTAATCATTCAAAGAACTATTGAAGATTAAAATTCAATTAAAATTAAGATCAAAATAAATAAAGAAAATAAATAATATATAATTTTAAAAAATCATAAGACATTATTACTTACCATCACAATTCAGAAAAGAAGTCACATGTAACATCTAAGAAAATCTTAATTCTAACTTTAATACAAGACTATCAAACATAAGGTAAAACTCGAAACTACAGTTTACTACACAATAATATTTTTACAGGGACAAACCTAGAGACATTAGTTTTATTGATGATGGTGAGTAGATCTGGAGACATTGGTTCTATCAATGATGGTAAGAAGATTTATGCAAACAAATAATTGAAAGCAATTGATATCCCTAAATAATGAAAATCGCATCTGCTTAACATAACAATCTATGAATTGAAACACACACAAAAAAGTAATAAAAAAGAGTAATTAGAGAGGAAGTGATACTAAGACCAATGGATCTATAAAGCATGAAATGAATTTCTATAATTATTTATTTTGGCATTATCACAAGAATTTATAAATCCAACCCTCAATATTAAAAGCAGTTGTTAATGCCAACCACAAATTATTAGACTCAATATTGCATTACACATTCTATAGGCCCCTAATGATACATTATTGTAATTCTTCTATGAGGTTATACAATCGTTCCCTTTCTCTACAAAATAAAATTGACACAAGCTTATGTTTTTTTAAGATTTTCTTCGAATCTTCTACCAATTTTTTTTTTTTTTAACAATTCTTTTCACTTTTAAGCTTTAAGGTCTTTTGTTATTTTTAGCTCAACGACATATTTTTATCCCCTTTTTTTAATATTATTTTTTTCAATTTTAATGTCCTCTTTTTTAAAGTATTTCCTTTTTTCTATTGGGTTTGGGTCTTATGGACACTTGCTTCCTTAAAAATAGAGCAACTGTTGCTGAGAATTTTTAAGGATATTTAAAAAGGGAAGTGGTCCTATGGATTTATAAGTGAATCTGCTTCAAAAACAATTACATGCTAAATTTAAGGAAACTATTGTCTCATGATTTTATTTAATTTTTAAAATTTATTCTTAAATTTGTTTGGTGGGAATTCATTTTGGAGGGAAAACGAAGTGTAGATTGTTGGCAAATGGCAGAATTCCTCCCTAAGCTGGTGGGGCTAAATCTAGCCCCACCCCTTTTCCACCTACTCAAATTGAGAGGGATAAAAATTTAGGGCTCATATTTTGTAGGAAAAGACTCCAATTTACCCTTTAGCCCCCCCTAAAAATTTATCATGGAGCCACCCACTCCACAGAAATAGAGCCCAAGCCCCTCCCATGGGACCCTTGCCTTAATGTTTATCTTCTTTCTTTTATGTTGATGTAGCATTGTTGGATGCAAAAACATAATTAATTTAATAAACATTATGTGTGTGTGTGTGTGTGTGTGTGTGTGTGTGTGTGTGTGTGTGTGTGTGTGTGTGTGTGTGTGTGTGTGTGTATTTATTTATGTTTATGTATTATATACATTTTTAAAACATTTTTAAAAATGTTATCTTTATTCCTATAAATTAAGAGTAAAAGTAATAAAGAAAAAAAATATTATAAATAAATACTTAAACTATCTAATTATTTCTTCTTTCTAAAGCCTCAAAGCTTCTAAAATCTATAATTTTCCTTTAGCAAAATCATATCATCTCCAATTTTATGTACTAAGGTTGTGACCTTACAACTAAAA
>CM053786.1:603849002-604066502 GCA_028749045.1 Cupressus sempervirens | reverse complement strand
ATTGGAAATGATAAACTTATGCTTAAACAGTGATAAAGTTTATTGTTAATCAATATTCTATCAAAGTTTCAAATTGATTAGGTATTGAATTTAATGTCATACAAAAACATATCTAATTTAATGTCATACGTGAACATATCTAATTTAATGTCATACACGAACATATCTAATTTAATGTCATACATGAACAAACATATAATATAAAATGATAACCAACAATGTCATGTACATTAACAAACACATAATATATTATGATAACCAATAATGCCATACATGAACACACATATCATATATTAACCAATAATGTCATAAGTCTAATAATGTCATGCATCAAATAAATGTCATACATCAACTATAAAATGTCATATATACATCAAATGTATATCGAATATGTCCACTGATATAAAATCCAACATATATGTCTGCTAATGCCTATACATGTACATGTCTATCAACTATATCTTCTCCTTCCCATGAGGGGAAGGAAACAAATCTCTAGATGCCTTTGGTCGCCGTGTGGAGGGAGATGGTGGCAATGATGGGGTCCTCCTCACATGCTTGCTTGTCCTCTTGTTGAGGCTCTTCTCTAACTCGAGCTGATACAAACAAAGTAGAAATGAATGAATAATTATTATACATTGAAATCAAATATATGTACACAAAAATTGATTATTTTCTTACCGCCATCATATAGCCGCTCTACAAGTCTACCTCGAACGCTCATGGACAATCAGGTGTCACAAGACCCTACAACAAATGAATCAATATAATCACTTATAAATAAAATTAGAAATTTTGATACTAACTATTATAAACAACAACTAAAACAAAAAAAATTCTTTCATACCTTAGTCAGTGGTTGTGAACTAGCCATAGCTACAATCACTCCATGATCGACAGATTGTCGAAGATGAGGAGCGTCTGATGTCATGAGCTGCATGCCATACAATAAAAATTACATGTAACATGAAACATGAAACAAATATAATCAAATGAATTAAATTAACATGAAACAAATGTACTTCTATGAAGCTCGTATGATGTCTATGCTTTGAGTCCGTAGCAAATGTCGACGATCCTATAGAGAACTAATGCACATTCATAGTTTTTTTTGTCAATGCTTAATATGATTACTTAATAAATATATGTATTAATTTAAATGATTAAATCAATACATACCTCTAGACTTGTGGATGGGGCAAAAAATGGGGTCGGGGGATCGCTACTAGGCCTGCCAACACTCTGACCCTAAATTTTGAACAATGTCAATAGATGCTAATTAATTAATCATTCACTTTACATATGAAATGCGATCAAATTAGTAAATTATAATTGTAATTTACCTGTGTGTCAATGCCAAATGTGTCATTCAGGAACTAATCAGTGACGAGCCCATCATCCGCACCATCTCCAACATGAGTGCCAAATGTGCATAAGGATCCGCATGATGTGCACATGTGATCACAGTGCACTGAAGGCTTCCCCCTAAACTAATGGATTCATGCAATGGATGAGGGTCGGTGTCAAAGCATTAATGGTCCCTAGAGCACTGGCCTCTACATGTTCCTTCGCAACAGGAGGAATAGTCAGATGCTCACCGTGTGGCTTGACCACAAGTTCTCTAACTACATTAGGGTCACAATGTGCCCCTAACCTCTCAAATGATGACCCCCCACCTCTACCCTGGGAGTCTAATATATCAAAATAATTGGGGATCTCCCCAAGGACAAACTCACAATACAATTTCTTTAAAAATACATGGGGACCTTGTGATTGTTGCAAGGAGGGGCATCAAAAACCATCCACCATCTATCCCAAAAATTATTTCTAATAGCATCATGTATGCACCAAGGGATGGGGAACCATTTAGTACCCTCTCTAACAGTATTTTGTTCACTGGGTTTTCTAAATAATGCACATATTCTACCTTTTGATATTTCCTTTTTTCTTAACATCTTGATATGACAATTTATTTGCATAAAATCTTTTTTGTTCATCTGTCTTAACCCACCAAACATCTAACTAACCACTAACTGAAGCTATCTAGGTCTTAATGGATTTGAAGAACAATGCCAATTGAGCCCTCATTGGATTGGTTTGTTCAGATTCTTTCAATCAACCAATGAGTCCTAATTCTATTTTGCCTCTTTCTATTTCATTTATTATATTTTCTTGTGTGCCAGGTGGAGGTCTTGCAATTGGTTCAAGTTGCAAAATCTTTTGTTCTTCTTGGGGAGGGTTTTGGTTTTGATTTTCTTGACGGTTTTGAGCTTCTTGAGGATTTGCCGATTGATTATTGACATTTCGTCATAAAAAATCAATTGAAATCTAAATAAATAAATAAATCTAAAAAAAAATTGTAAAAACCCTACAAAACAATATAAAAAACATATCAAACAATGCAAAATGAAATTTAGATCACATGCGGCATGCTTGTGATCTCTTATTTCACTGGTGAGGAGGCATATTGGCAAGGCGGGTGGTGAAAACTTTGATTTTCTCCAATTCGTGTATGCACTACTGTGAGGAGAGGGCAAAAAAAAGAGTTAAAATGAATGGGCTACGGGTATGCAGCCCATTTATAAGATTTTTCTTTTTTAAAAGTGTGTACGTACTATAGCGCATATGCACTATAGCTTAGGTTACCCAAGCCATAGTGCGTACGTACTATAGTGCAACCTGAGCCATAGCGCATATGCGCTATTGAAAATTAAAAAAAAAAAAGGTTGTCACCTTTTTGGCACCACAACTTGTTGCACATACCTTTAATCAAAATTAAATGATAATATTTTTAAATAATATTCTAGATATAAGTAGTAGACTGATGCCTGGATGTGACACATATTTTTGGGTATTTTTATTCTAAGTAAATAATTAATAATTAATTTTTGACTTTAGTATTTTTTGAATAAAAAAACTCCTGTGTCTAACCACCTTAACCAATTCAAAACTTTACAAAACTTAATTTTTCCTTTTTTTTCCTTATAGTGGAAGAAACATAGAATGTAATGCATCTTTTGGATTTCAAAAATGTTGTATCATTTGAAAGTTATAATTATTTTTCGAGTAGTGTGGTAGTCAACACTTTATACATAACTCCATTAGAAAATAAGTAATAATTAGTTACTAAACTCATAATTTGACAAACCTTACATTTATGGAAAGATAAGAACATTCTTAAGAAACCCTTTTCATTTCATCAAATTTTGGTGGAAAAAAAGTCATCAACTATATTTTTGAAGTAAAAATCATGTAAAAACAAACCAAAAACACATTTTTAGGATGTTTTAAAGTTGATTATATAGGGTTGGTATCAAAAGATATAGTAGAACTTGTAAAGATATTAATTTTTTTCATTTAGTATTTGGGTGAGTGGAAAAAAAGTTGGAATATATTTTAAAATGCTTTCAAGCATTTCAGAACTACATATTTTTTAGATTGCCACTTTTCGACACACCATGATCTTGCACGTGTGCGTGCGCGCGCGCGTGCACCCACACACACACACACACACACACACTTTATGTTTTCTCAACTTCACTTATTGGTGTCAAATTGAATTGATGCTTGGATATGAGTGTATTTCATGTTTTAGTTATATGTATTATTTGTGAATTGTCTAGAAATTCTTACATCGTAATTATTTGTGTCTTGAATATTTGTAATCATCTAGCCCAATAGATTAGAGTGTTAAGTGACACTACTTACTATCATTTTGTACTATGTTAAAATTGCATTGAGGTGGATTATGGTTTAATTATATTTTCGTTTAATCATTGTTTTACATTTAATTCTTATAAAGAATGGGGTTATGATTAATTCAAGAATAAACTTTCATTAAGGTTCACAATTAGGGTTAGAGTTTAATAGCAATTAGTGCTAGAGTTTCACTAAGGTTCAATTAAGGTTTAATTAGGGTTCAAATTATGTCATGCTTAGGGTTAGTTCAAGGATTAAGCTAGGAATTCGGGTTAGGATTGACCATCAAATACCATTAGGGTTAATATTAGGATTAGGTTTCAATTGTGGTCCATATTTAAAATGATTCAATTGTAGTGAGGCTGAGGGCTAGATAGGGTGCAATTAGGGTTGGAATTTGAAAAGAGTTTTCATTCAATTAGGTTATAAGCCTCGACTATACTTACTATGAATCACAATTTTATCATGTCTATTAATTTGGAAGTATTTAATTGCAAGAAACATAATAAATATGGATACAAACACACAATATATTAGGTTAAGCACTAATTAATAAAATAATTTGAATAAAATTTAGCATCTAATCAAAGATATCGCTTGAAATACTTCACAAATATTTATGCAAAGATAGATATGCTAGTAATTATATATAATTGCACGAAGTAGCTAGAGGGAATTTTTTTTTTATAAATGTATATAATAAGCATTGTGATAGATTGCTAACATATAAATATTATAGATAACAATATAAGTTGGCCTTTACTATCACATTGTCAACATACTCAACAACATAAAAAATACTTCTACCTTCTTTAAGAGGCTCTTTGAGATAATTATTCTTAATATATAGAATAAAAATATAGACAATTATATATTTTATAATTTTGAGAAAATATGACATCACCAATAATTGTTTGGTGATTGAATTGAATGATATTTAAGTAAAGTTCTCTCAATACCACCAAATCCTAATATCTATTTATTCTTCTTTTTGAAGGTATCACTTTCATGAATTTTAATGTGAAAAGCTCTCGCAGGGAATAAAAAACTGCTAACACATTTCATATGCAAAACTAACCTATGAGAATTTACCAGTTGACATGGTAAAGAAATGAGTTGAAATGTATGGGTTTTTATGCTATATAATGAATGGGATGGGAAATTGTGAGAACACACTCTATTTGAAGTTTACCTAATTGGTAGTAATGGCCATAGTATTGAGCCCTCCTAACACACCCTATGATGCCCAAGTAACAGTGGAAGAAACCATGAGTGTTTATCCTACCCACCCAACTGAAAGAAGAAGAATGTTTCTTTCCAATATAGATCAGCACGTAGCATTTACTATGGAGATTGTTCATTTCTTTGCTCCAAATCTTGAAATAACTTCATCTGAAATTGTAGACACCTAAATTTGATTACACTGCTTTGGTAATCCTATTTAGCTATCTCTAAAGGCATCATTAATTAAATTCTTATTTAATTAATCCTTTGCCATCCCCTAGCTAATTAATTTAATTAATCATCTATAGTCCTAATTGGTAAATCAAATAATCCATCATTTATCAATTAAATCCTATTCTCCTATCTAATTCCAAATCCCCATTTATTAAAAAAATCCATTTAATAAATCTATCCCTCAAAACTAATAACCCCTAAAGACTATCCTAAATCCCCCCATTAGCTTAATCCACCCCATCCACCCATACTAACTAAGCTTAGCCACTAACTCACCCACCCTCATCAATACCATCCACTTGCACATATCTAACATCCCTAATATAATCCTAACCCAAGCCTAACCCATCCCTTAATTATTTGCACATTCCTAAGCAAGCTTAAGACTTTTCTAATCCAAACCAAAGTCTCCCCTCAAAATATCCCAACCACCAAGCCATAAAAGCTCTTACAAGGCCATGAATGACTCTTACAAACCCATTCATTGCTCTTACAAGCCATTGTGAGGGTCTCTATGAGCTTTGAGCCTCCCTTTTTGACCACTCAACCCCTCTTGCTCTAACCAATGACCCTGTAACATGTGTCACTCCTTGATTGGCTATAAGAAAACACAATCCATGTGCTCTCCTCTCATTCAATCTAAGCCCTCCCTAAGCTTTCTCCCATCCTTGCATCCTAGCCCTTGATCCCTCAAGCCCTTTGCCTATTTAAGGAATCCCCTCCCAAGCCATTTTAACACACAATCCATCAAGTAAAGTTATAATGCCATTTTGAGAACAAGTTTTACATCTACATCCATTATCCATATCCAAAATCCAAGAATATCCATTGAAGCAAATTTGAGCACCAATCTTGAGCATACATCCCAAATCCACAAATAGACATATCTCCAAATCAAGTGATCATCCTCATTGAGAGAGCTAATCCATGGCTCATATTCTCATTTGAGGATCTCACTTTGTCTCTCTTAAAGTTTATATTAATTTTGTTAGTTAATGCTTTATTTTTAAAATAGATTAGTATTTCTTGCTAACATATTAGTGTATACATTTTGGCACACCCGGTGGGACCCCGCATGGGTCATTTAAATCTTCATTAATGCTAGTTTTACATGCTTTTTCATGTTTTGGCTAACCATGCAAAACTAACATTAATGGCAATATATTTTGTTTGTGTTGCTTTCTGATTTTGCTTGTACGGCCACATTGAGCGCCTCAAGAATGCACACACACCCCTCTAAGCAGTCTTCACATAGTCGACTCTCAAAAAACTTAATTTTTTGCATCCTCACAGTCGCAGGAGTGTGAACCTATGACTACGGGAATACGCCATACTCTGGCAGGATCGCGAACCCATGACCCCAAGAATGCAGGAGCATCTGCGAGAACGCGACTATTGACTAGTCAAACTTTGAAACCCATTCTCACATTTGACCTCTTGAACTCGCCAAAGAATTCCCCTGTGGGAATGAGGCTAAATTAACCCGCGGGATTGCTATTTTCGTGGGATCACTCTGTGTCATTTATCCTGCCGCCCATCTTTCTGCATTTTTTACCAGTTCTCTGTTTCGTAGGATCGCTATCTAAAAAAGTAGGAACGCTATCTAACCCATGGGAATGCTGTCAAAACCTGCGAGATCACTATCTCGCTACTTATCCTTGCATTCCATCCGTGGAAACGCGTTCCATAAATCTGCGAGATCACTTTCTCACGAGATCGCATTGTGTTTTTTTTTTTTAAACCCACAATCTCATTTCTTGCATTTTTTTTATTAGTCCTATGTCATGTTTCTGCGACATTTTCTCACATTCCTGCGCCTGTGGGATCACAGCTTAAACCCACGGGTTCGCACTGTTAGCTGACTTGCTCATAATTTTGATAGTTTTTCATGCAGGTTTTTATTCTTACTTGTTTTCTATAGGTTTTATCATCATATCTTTATGCTCATTATCAAATCATAATCATAATAATATATATATATTTTTTAAAGTATAAATCAAATTTTAACTTTTAGTGGTTCTGTAGGATATGGACTATTCTAAGCATTTTTATGCATATCAAAAATAACAAAAAATGTTAAAAATATTTTTCTCATAGTTAAGCTTTGATTTTGGGGATTTTTGAGTGACTAATCAAATCACTTTTTTGTAGCATTACAGGTTGGAGTGACAAGCCTAATCATGTTTTTTGTAAGTTTTTCTTAAAATAAACTTGCATGTTTAAACACATCTCTCATTGAATGAATTTCGTTTAATCAATCTTCAATCAAGTTTTTATTGGAATGCATGCTTAAAACAACAAAACAAAATCTTGAATGCAAAGGATCAATTAATCATTGCTATACCTCACACTTCAACTTTGGGTTTTAAAAAGAATTCACTCAATCTTGAATGCCTAACAATCAATGAACATTGCATGATTTTGACACATTTCAATGACGCTCGCATTTTTTATGTTGACGATCTCTCGATTTCTATTATGTTGACGATGTTGTCAAGTTGGAATTGAACATCTATATCTTAATCACTTGTGTTTTCAATAGATCAAACAATCTAAAAATCAGTTGGTGAAAGAACTCTGCTTTTTAGCCCAAGGTCATCTGAATCTTCTCTCCCCTTGTTGCCTTTGCAAGCCATCTTGGGTGCATAAGACTAGGATCCAAAACTTTGTTTTTAGTTTTAGGGGGCTTGCTTGGGGATTTCATCACCCCTTGGGACGACCTCAACTCTAGTGTTTTGATGGAGTATAAAGATCGAGAGGTGAATCCAAAGACACCTCTCTTGGGATCAAGATTTTGTTACTCAGGCTAAGCCTCAAGGAACTTTATACCCTTAAGAAGTGAAAGAGGAGAAGTGGGTTACCACTCCTCTCGGTTGTGTGACATCTTTTTGGTTTCATCTACAGATATAGGCCTCACATACCTTGCGTATATCGAGGACTCCCTAGCTAGGCCAAATTTCATCCTTGTAGAAAGCTTCCTAAGATGTTGGTGTGTTTGATGTGCTTGCTCCAAACTTTTGTCTGCTTGTTTGTTCATAGCTTTTGAATGAATGTTTGCCGACTTTGGTCAAAATCTCAGAAAAGCAGAAATCTCTCAGCTCAAGGCATACTTAGTGTAGTCACTGCCTCATTAGAAAATCATCCAAGCTCCCCCGCCGCAACTGAATCTATCTAGTTCTTTGCTTTAGGATAATCCCAAATCCAATGTCCATCATCCCCCTAGCTAGCTAGCAACCCAATCCAAAATCACCCAAGCCTTTAAGGAATTGTTGTTACTTTGCCAGAGTTTTCTATCCAAATCCCTCAATCTCCCCAAGGTTATCCCTTTGAGAGAGCTTTGTCTAGGGTAATCTAGCCTTTTCACTTGTCATCCCTCATCACCTTAAGCTAAAGGTTGGGATCCACAAGTGGTCAATCTTGTGTCATGCCCATAGGATCATTTGTCTATCCTCAAGTTGACACCAAAAGCCACCAATCCTACACATAGGAAAGCAAAACTCTCACTTTTTGACAGCATACCCTCGAAGTCTTCCATCCATAGGGAAGCCAAAAATCTCCAGCCAATCCTCCTTAGGTTTGTCATGCAGCTTTGACTCTCCCTAGGAAATCTTTCATCAGCCAATCCAAAATCTACGCTTAATCCAAATCCAACCATGAGCTTTCGTGTTCATCCATATGCAAAACCCCATCCCTATCCAACTCATCATCAAAACATGAAATCCCAACCCTATCATGATGAGTTTGGTCACATTGTCCTTTCTCCCGCTACATCCTATTCCAATGATGATGAAAATCTTATTGACTATGACGGGTATATTGAAAGCCTTAGAGATATTACCCCCAACATCCCCCAAAATCCAAACATTCCTCACAACCACTTCATCCCTCCTCCAAACATACCCACTAGTACTCCTTACCATGCCTTTGACAAGGGAAATCCATTACTATCCTCATCCTTACCTCCTCCTTATATTGTGCCCACATATTCCTCTTATACATCAGTCATACCTCCATCTTCCTCTACCTTCATCTCCTAGCCTCCACCAATCCAGAACAATTCTAGTAGCTACATCCCTAGTCTGAATCCACCATCCCAATCTCTTCCAAATCCTCCAACCAATCCTAGTTCTACAATGCATCACCCCAATCCCCTTACTCATCCTAGTCCAACACACTTGTCTCCAAGGAATTTTACCAAGAAACCCAAAGCAAATCCATCTCCCACACCCATCATTCCTCTCACATCATCCTATCGCTACCATCCCTATCGCATCCACCCCACTTATCAAACCCCTTCCATCTCCTACCTCCCATCCATCAAATCCCTCCAAATCCCATCCACATCTCCTCCTCCTAGCATTACCCAAATCCCATATAATGAACCTAATGAGTCCCTCCCCCATCAACCCATCCCCATTGAAGAAACTTCTACCCATCCATACTTCTCTTATCACCCCTTCCACTCCCATCCATTCCTGTCAAGATCTTGTCCAAAAGCATGTTGAAATATGTCTCGACACAACAGAAGATCCCACCATCCCACTTATTTCCCTACATGATCCACTTTTACCATCTACTCCATCTTTGAATCCTACCATCTTACCTACTCCATCTCAAGATCCATTTCCATTAACCCATCCCTATCAAGATCCTCTCCTTCCATCCCCTTTGCTCCATGATCATATATCTCCCATAATCTATGATGATAGATCCATCAAAAAAGAACTAACTATCATATATGAAGCTTTGACTCCTTTAGCTAGTAATGGACTCACATCTTGTGTTCCAAATAATGAACATCATATTAAAGAAAGAAATAAAAATGTATCTCTAGATGTTGGTATCCTCGCTATTCCTACATGGTCGCAAGTCCTTCCATCTTCACCCCAAAGTTCCCATCCATCTTATTCTGCATCTATTTTGGGTCCTTATCCTACTCCTTATCTCCAACCCTCCATTTTGGGTCCATATATCCCTTATCTAAATCCCTCACCCTTTCCATCCATTTTGGGTCCTTATATACCTAATATGAATCCTTTATCCCCTCCATCTATCTTGGGACCTACACCTTCCCCGTTTCCATCTATTTTGGGCCCATATCCTTCATTCCCTCCATCCATTTTTGAGCAATTATATCCATCCATATCCTATGTTCCAATCTATCCTTCCATCCCCTCAAATCCACTAGCGAGATCATCAAAGGCACTCACCCTTGATTCCCTTCCAACCTTTAAACCCTATCACTCCATCCATTATCCCTCCATCTCCTCCATGCTCTTGTTCCCATCCCATGGCTAATAGAAGCATATTGGATGCCAAAATACAAAAGCATAAATCCAAAAATCCACAAAATCCCAAGTCCAAACATGTCCCTTCTAAAATAAATGTTCAAGAAGAGAAACATTTGATCCAAATCAAAGAAAAAGCCAAGAGGCCACAAAGGCCCAAGCTGAAAAAGTCAAAAATTATGTGGATACCCAAGATGCTCATAAAAGCAATGCATCTCAAAGAAAAATCTCAATGGGCATCCATTCATGCTACTCAAAAAGCCTCATCCATTCATCCTTTATCCAAATCTCCATATATACATCCTTCATCCCCCCAATCCACTCTTAGTCCGTATGCTTCTTATCCTAAATTTCTAATCCTCCATCTTCCAACTTTACTTGTAGTCCTTATCTTTCTCTTCCTCCATTTTCTCCTCAACCTTGCTCAATACCATCTTTCCCACTACTTTCATCGCCTCTCAAGGTGTGTGCCAATGATGATCTTTCCATTTTCCTCATCCATTTACCCACCTAGCCTTATGTCTTTGCATCCATTATCTGCCAATCTCCCACCCACCATTCCACTTGTTAAATCCAATCCTTTTCCATCCATACCAACATCTACGAGTAAAAATGCATCAAAAAATTCAAAATAATAAAAATAATAAAATAAAAACAAAAAAATCATCCATTGGTGAAAACTTGGCAATTCAAACGCCATGGATAAGTACCATGGTGAAAACTTGGCAAAACAAGCATCATGCGTAATCCCTCCATCCAAATGCTCTATACACTTGGGGGCATGTTCCATCACCCATCATACCCATCTCATCCCACCATACCAACCACATCCTATCCATTTCACTCACCATCCTCCTTTGGATCTTGAAAGAAGTAAAGTCCACCACTAGATGCATGCTTTTGGTCATCCCTTTGACATCCATTTTCCATCAAATTTTGTATCCACCTATCCTTTATCTACCCATTCTTTCATCCATCCAATCCCTCCATTAGCCTCATCCACCCATCCTCCTTATCCTCTACCTCATTAACCTTTCACATCCTAGCTTCCATCTATCTCCCTCATCCTCTTGTTGACCAATATTCAATCCTACCACATCCCTCATAAAAAATCCTCTTGAATAGCATATTATAACTGGGGGCACTCTATTCCTTGGAGACCATGTCGTGCCTTCCTCTACCCAAATCCCTCTATCCATTGTTCCCTTTTTCATCTCTCCTTACCCTAGCATTAGCTCCATATTTCCATCACCTGGTATATTCCTTGTCATTGGTATCTAGCCCTCATTTATCACCTCATCATGAGCCTCCATTCGCTATCCTCTCATCCTGAACTTTTCTCTTGTTGTCTCCTCATCCTGAGCTTCTCACTCCCACTGTCTTAAGCTTTTCACAAACCATCTTCTCCTCTTGAGCTTTTCATCCCCTTTATCTCCTTATCCCATGCTTTTCCTCTACCTCCCCATCTCAAGCTTTTCATCCACTTTCTTCTCATCCCAACCCTTGCATCCACTATCTTCTCATCTTTATCTTTCTCATTGCTATCCTATCATGCTGCGCTTTTGTACAGTAACCCCTTGTACATCCTTGGATCTATCAAATATCTATTTCTTGTGCATTAGTCCTTAGCTTGGTCCCATTGTATACCTCTCATTTCTTCGTGTCAGTTCTTGCTTGATCACAAATTGCAGTTCTCTTGGTTAAGTGCTTTAGAAAATCCTTGTACGAGATCCCTTGTCATCAAAATGTTGTCCTAAAGAATTCTGCTTGCCTAGCTCACCCTAGTCCTTGATATTACCAATAGATCCTTGTAGGATGCATCCTTCCTCTTGTCTGATCTTGGTCTGTCAGTATCCAGTCCTATTGATCTCTTTGAAAAAGGTTAACTTTTTTATGGATTTACATTTTCTTTCGATTTATTTTCTTTTCGAGATTTCAAGCATGATTCTTAATGTATCTCTTCCAATTGATTTGGGTTGTTCCCTCCTTACGGTTGCCACAATCTTATATATCAACGTGTGCTACAAATGGGGCAATTCGAGTGCAAGGTCTTGATCAGGTCTTTTGTCTATTTTTCTTTTCTGCTTGTGGGTTACCCAGTGTCGATTCCACGTTGCTTCCTCTGAGATTCATGTGCGATGTTGGGGCAATCCTTGAGTGTTTGTTTTGAGTCAATTCGTCAATCCTCTGGAAAGTTGGTGAACATGCCTTGTTGTTCTTAGTAACCTTGGAAATTAACCAATATTCCTATATTAAATCTAGTGCTCAACTACATGGTGGTACTTCTCTTTGAAGTATCCCCCCGCTCAAAATGCTTCAATGGATTCCCTTCATCTCCATTATCCCCCATCCATATCCGACATCCATCCCTCCCACCCCCACTTGTGCATCAGTTATCTCTCAGAATCAATCATCACTCTTAGCTTTAGGGATCCACTATCTTAGTCTTAGGGATCCACCCATCAAATCAATCCACCAAGCCTCATCTTTTGAGATCCACAATCCTCGTCCTAGGGATCTCTGACACCCATCCACCCTTGAAATCTTGTTGCATCAGTTTTATCTTCCCATCATCCATCCCCTCCTCCTCGTTTCCTTTTATGGCACTCCGCTCCTTCATCCTCCATCTGTCCTGAAGTCTTAAGCTTATTTACTCTTGTGCATTTGATTCTCCCTTTATCATTCTCCCGTAGTGAGAGTTTGAGATAATTCAACCCCTTCTCTTTGCCAATCTATGTCTCTGCTCGTCTCAAATTCTTATGCTTTTCAAGAAGCTGTCAAGCCTCATCTTCTCTCTCTCCGCCGCCTTCTCGAGGGGGCATCTTTAAGTCTAGTCTCTCCTCTTCTTATCCGAGACTGGGGAAACCTTGTTGCTAAAACATCTTGCTTGTGTCGTCTCCATTCAAACTTCTTTGAAATAGTGTTGTCTCAACACTATGTCAAAGAGGGGAAAAATTTAGACACCTAAATTTGATTACACTGCTTTGGTAATACTATTTAGCTATCTCTAAAGGCATCATTAATTAAATTCCTATTTAATTAATCCTTTTCCATCCCCTAGCTGATTAATTTAATTAATCATCTATAGTCCTAATTGGTAAATCAAATAACCCATCATTTATCAATTAAATCCTATTCTCCTATCTAATTCCAAATCCCCATTTATTAAAAAAATTCATTTAATAAATCTATCCCTCAAAACTAATAACCCTTAAAGACTATCCTAAATCCCCCCATTAGCTTAATCCACCCCATCCACCCATACTAACTAAGCTTAGCCACTAACTCACCCACCCTCATCAATACCATCCACTTGCACATCTCTAACATCCCTAATCTAATCCTAACCCAAGCCTAACCCATCCCCTAATCATTTGCACATTCCTAAGCAAGCTTAAGAATTTTCTAATCCAAACCAAAGTCTCCCCTCAAAATATCGCAACCACCAAGCCATAAAATCTCTTACAAGGCCATGAATGACTCTTACAAACCCATTCATTGCTCTTACAAGCCATTATGACGGTCTTTATGAGCTTTGAGCCTCCTTTGTTGACCACTCAATCCCTCTTTCTCTAACCAATGACCTTTTGACATGTGTCACTCCCTAATTGGCTATAAGGAAGCACAATCCATGTGCTCTCCTCTCATTCAATCTAAGCCCTCCCTAAGCTTTCTCCCATCCTTGCATCCTAGCCCTTGAACCCTCAAGCCCTTTGCCTATTTAAGGAATCCCCTCCCAAGCCATTTTAACACACAATCCATCAAGTAAAGTTATAATGCCATTTTGAGAACAAGTTTTACATCTACATCCATTATCCACATCCAAAATACAAGAATCTCCATTGAAGAAAATTTTAGATGATAAAAGATGCATTCAGTAAGCTTTTGGTGACCTACGATTTCTTTGCATGAAGACTTGAGTTAGATTCCCATGATAGACGCCTTCAAATCAACTATTGTGGAGTAGGAGCTTTGTTCACCTCTTCCTCCACAAACATATTTCTCTCTAATCTCCATGACATCGCCTACCCCAACCCCTTCTTCAAGAAGCTTGTTCTATAGCAATGCCATCAGATCTCTCAATTCAATGACTTGCCTCTCTGCTTGTTACAGGTTTGATTCTCACCAGATTTATAATTCTTATGATTGTAGAGAGATCTCAATATGTTTTAGTGTAGAGAGATCTCAATAACATATTCGTACCATTACATTTCACAGGTAACTCAATTCAAGTGTGGAGGAATCTCAATTGGATTGGGGACAAACCACACAGTGATGGATGGAATTGGCACGATGATCATCATGAAGAACCTTGCTTCTCTAGCTTCAAGAAACACCATGGCCATCATCCCAAACACTAAAAAAACCCCATTACGAACTCGTTCTCCTCCATTGATTGAATACCCACATCTAGAATACATTAAAATCAATGATTGTGGAAGTAAGTAGGGCTCGACAATTTTTTTCACAGTTAGAGGATTTGATAACATAGAAACCATTGAAGAATGCGACACCCACATTTTCAAGCTCTTCCGACTCTCTGCCGATTTTTTGCAGAGCTTAAAGAAAATGGAAATGGTGGATAGAAGATTGGAAAAGTACACTAGTTTCGAAGTTGTGACTACACATCTATGAAAATGTCGAGTAGAGGTGATGGAAATGGGGAAAAGGAGGAATCTTTGATGTTTTTTGCAATGGATGTAAGGGGAAAATTGAATCCGCCATTGCCAAGTGAATCCATAGGAAATGTTGTATATCCTGCGTGTACAAGTGCAAATGGGGGAGAGTTGAAGAATGGGTCGTTTTGTTTCTATGTGGAGAGAGTGAAAGAGGTGATGGGCAGAGTGAGCAATGAATATGTTTGGTCAGCCATTGATTGGTTGCAGGTAAACAAGGGAATTCCTTGCACTGAGGGAGTAATTTTTTTGTCATCATGGTTGAGGCTTAGATTTGAGGAAGTGAAATACCCACGGGGGAAAGCACTGTATTATGGGCCTCTTCTCCATGAAAGGGTGAATCTTGTTTTGTTGCTTCCCAACAATGTCAATAGCAATGGTGTTCATGTCTTCCTTGCTCTGCCACCACATCAGATGCTCAAGTTTGAACACCTCTTTCTCACTGCTCCAACACTTGTAGAGAATTAAATCACCAAGACTTGCCTCCAACAAAACACACTATCTAGTATTTTTCCTCCTGTTTATAATTTGATTTATCACGGTTCAAATTTGCATCTTAAATAAATATACTACATGTGTGATTTTTTGAAAAAAATAAATGTTAAATAGTAAAAGTTTCTTCAAATTTTATTTGTTTCTTTGAATTGTTTCAATTTTTTTGTAGATGAATGTATCATTGTCATTCAAGAAAATTCTAGTATTTTCATGTTCACTTCTTATATGTGCATTTTTTTTTATGAATAGTCTCTTTCTATTAATAAAGTAATATACTCATTACATATTCACAAAAAAGGAGCTGGGGATACTTGTTACTTATATGTGCTTTTTGATTTTGGGTAAGAAACCAATGCATAGAAGAATAGGGGAAAATTTGAGCTATTTTATGATATTTCTTTAATATTTTCCAAGCTTATTCGCAATTTTCTGATAATTCTTTCCCTTTTTCAAATGATGCTTTTAGATCCACTAATTGTGCAAGAACTTCATCTAAAGCTTCTTCCATATGTCTTTCTCTCCTATAACTCTCTATAATCTCATATTTACTCTTAAGCTATTAAAATTTCCCTCTAGAGTATTTTTCTCTGATACCAATTGTTGGAAAGGTTAAGTGTTGGGGGGTGGGGGGTTGTAATTTATATTAACTAATAATGATCATTCCTTTAGTTTTACCAATATGTTGTAATTGTAAATTGTATAGTAAATAACAATAAAACATAACACAACTCACCCAACCATAACAAAAAGTTTTTTGGTCTCACAAAAACCCTTGTTTAGAGAGAAAAATTGTGGTGGGGATGGCACCCAAAAATCTTCATTGGTGTAAAAAGAGATTTCTAGATTAAAGCTACAATAGGTCATCTTCTAAATGACTCACCCAATTAGGATTGACTAATACATTGTTAGATGTATCTACAATTATGTTAGGAACTACTTTGTTAAGTGATTTAATTCCACCAATATGGTGTTCACCCTATTAAAGGGTTTACAATAGCTCATACATTGAACTTATTAGTCTGGTTAGAGACTACTTGGTTAAGAGATTTACAATACCTTGTAAAAGCTATTAGGAATTCATACAAGATAGAAATGACTTGTGTAGTGCCTCTCCCATTTGACTTCTGTAAGTCATCCTGATGGATGCAACCTTGTTGATCTATTGTTGTGTGGGATCATGATTGTGACCATGAGTGGTCTACATCATTGAGGTGATTGGATTTATGTTTATGTATCAGTTGCTTTGATTATGCTTATGGCTGATTTATGAGATTATGATGTGATTTATGGTTCATTGAGGTCTGTGCTAGTGGTTACCAAGATCAATGTGGTATCATGAGGTTGTTCTATGATTACCCTGAGATGTGTGCAAAGATTGCACTGTGTACTATTACCATGCCACACTAGACTAGGTTCCTGTAGTAGTGGTTTGTCATGTTTGTGACTATGCTTGCTTATGTGTTTTAAGTGCCTTTTCATATTTTTTTTTAAAACCATTATTAAATGCTTAAATAATTAGAAATGGATTCTCCATGTTGGATTCATTGGTTATGTACTACGGATATTTAACTTGTTATGTTTTGGATCTTAGAGATATTTGTTACTTATGTTATGTTTTACTTTTGAGATGACTCGAGGGTCAAATGTCATACTTTGAGTTCAGTCTCATAGATGTTAGACTACTATGCTGCTTAGTTGATCATATTGCATGATGATGCCATTTTGAGGTGACAATGTGTTTATGATGATATCTGGTTATCTGGTATTTGGACATATCACTAATTATGTTATGTGATGGATTTAATGCTATGGTTATTTACTTCATTCCCACATTGTTATGCTTTATGTGAACGTGAGTGATATAAATAGAGTATTTTGATATAATTAAATAAATGGTTAAATTAGGTGATTTAATGCATTTATTGCTTCAGCTATGTTATTATATGCAATTGCACTCGATCATGTTGTGTAGTGTGCATGATTTATATCCCTGACAGTGGCACATAGAGTTAGTGATCTAGCCATTCATATTTTACCAATGTTGTCCCTGTGTGGTTGACGTATCCTTAATTAAATGTTTAAATTAAACCTTTCAATGATTATTAAATCTGAACTCATTTGCATTATGTGATTAGACCAGTGAGCGTGTCTATGCATTTAGAGGTTCGCATTATCGTAAAATTTGTCAAGGAAATTTATGTGTTTTTGGATTTTTGAGCTTTTTAATTGATTTAATTTAATTTCTGGCAGCTTTGTCATAGATGAATTCCTATTTCTAGGAATAGCCTATTTTCATTTGGGTTGATTTGAGGTTTAACTAGGTTAGCTAGTTATTTGCCCTAATTGATTATTCACTTGAAAAGTGAATAAGTATCCAAAAAGAAACTTAATTCCTCACTTCTCACTTTTGAATTAGAAAGTTGGAGAGTAAAACCCAAAATCCTCTTCATGAGGATTTATTGTTTTATTCATTTTGGGAGCTATGGACATTGGATTGTTGCGAGGTTGGTCTGGTTGGATTCAACTCAAGAAGACCTTGGATTACTGCAATTTTGAGCTACTTCTGCGAGGTTTTTATTTTATGGCTTAGATTCCCATTTTGCCCTTTTGGCTGCGAGGTAGGGCTCTTCCATTTTATTGTTTCTGCTCTGTTTCAGCTTCTATTTTTTGTAGCCATTTGTTAGGAGGTTGAGAACTAGTGTTCCCCTTTGATTCTGTTTGCTAGTTCTACCCGGTTGGTTAGGTATGAACATTTTTTTATTTTTCAGGATGAGAGTTTAGGGTTTTGCACCGTTATGCTGGCCGTTTTTGCATATGGTGTCCAAACTTATTTATTTTTGGATTTTTGGGGTTTTTGTACCCAAAGGCCAAATGGGTTTTAATTTCAAAAAAATTCCAAAATTTGGGGTTTTTACCTTGTTTTGCATGCTACCCTATTTTCTGAGGTTTTCTTGGCACAATGTGGGTCATGGACCTAGATGATCTATTGGGATATCAGTCAAACTACTATTGCACTTTTATGTTTGCGTTGGGATGTGTGTCGCATCCATACTCCCAACGTTGTGTTTGATTGAGTGATTTTATACATGTTGTTATGGTTTCTCTTAGACTTTTGTTATTGTTTCGTGGACACTAGGATTCATGTAGAATCCATACTCCCAGATTGAGGTCAGTTGAGTGAGTTCATGATGTTTGGTCTTGTTGCATCATTGAGATTCATGTAGAATCCATACTCCCAGATCGAGGCCAGTAGAGTGATTTCATGATGTATAGTTTTATTGGCTTTGGGATTCATGTAGAATCTGTCCTCTTGAGTTGCTTTTAGTTGGGTGTTTTGTTTTGCATTGTGTTCTCATCTAGTCCTTGTGTTTTGATCTTTTTGATGGTGGTGTGCCACACATGAGTACGTGCGCATACATTTGTCAGGTGACTTGCGAGGCCCAATCTTCCATGGTACTTTCAAAAGTTATGATCATTGGGGTTGGGATGGGAGTATGCATGCACATAGGAACCTATCATAGGATGAGGATGGGTAGGGTAGGGTAGCATATGGAGGGGGCTTCTATCTTATAGCTTTGTGATCATTGTGCCCAAAGGGTTGGTGGAGGATAGGAAGTTTTAAATAAGTGATAACTAAATAAAATGTGTGAGTGGTAATAAAACTTAAGATAATAAAATGCTATGCCAAGCCATTCTATTGAGGGATGCTGAGTTTGCATGATCCAAGCTTGGGCTTTTTAATGCCAAGCGACTCTTCATGATGTCAGTCCCTACTTAGTAACCTTATGAGTGTCTGACCAGGACCTATACTACTTGCATTATCTTAGGTTCTTGGTTACAACCATCATACTGCCTGGTGTGAGTGTTATCCATGGAAGTTTTTCTTGTGTTCTTGTGGTTGGATCATTATCTCCATCAGCACGGAAGGTGTGGACCTATGGGCACCATGTGGTTGGGAGGCATAGCTAACTTCACCACTACTAGGGACCAGTGTATAGAGATGGCCTTTTATCCTAGTGCAACTGTTGTTGGATATTTTCACTTGGTACTTCAGGTTCTAGAGTATGCTTATTAAAATCAACAACTAATACAATTGTTCCAAGTGGGAAATTATCTCTAAAAGTTTGAAACTGTTGTGCTTGCCACTTTGCAAAAAATGTGTGATGAATATAAGGTTGAATCAAATTCTTAAATTTTCTCGTAAATGTTAGAATAGGTAACTCCTCTTCAACATATTCCAACCTTTTTGTCTCTTTTCCCAACTTTGTTTCATTCTTGACATACTTGTAATTTTTGCAATTCAATTTTTTTGTTGCATCAATATTTTCAATTTTAAAAAGAAATAAAGCTAATTCACCACATGTTTCACATAATCCTTTGATGCAATTTATTTTACCAGCTAGATCATCTATTTTGTCACATAGAATGAATGATATAAACTCGCTTCTCCTACTAGGAGAAGTAGCATGAAAACCATATGTGTCTTCTAGAAACTTTCAAAATAACTGATAGTCGAGATCAAATTCAATATAATAACAACAACATGTTTCAAACACTTTGTTTGACCTCACAAAGTATGGCTTCAATTTTTCAAACAACATTTGCCCAACTTTTACGTTAGGATGTTCACTACAAAAAGACACATATAACTCTTGACTAGATGCAATCCTATGCTTAATAACATCTCTACTATTTGATGAAGGATGAGTGTTATCAATCCAAAATGACATGACTAAATTTTGTAATGACTCTTCAATCCCATCAGAATGAGGTGCTCTACACATGATTGCCCAATTGCCCTCCATAGTATTGTCATCCACAATTAATCTTCTCTTAACATATTTTCTCATTGTTTTCCTACTAAAACCCATTTCAGACAAAATTGAAGATATTTGTCTATTTTGGGTCATATTCTTATTTACAACAGACATCAACATCACTTTTCTTGCCACAGACTTATCTTTAGTTTGAGAGTATTTTTCTATGTTTCTTAAACCTTGTTCAACATTTTCAATCAGATCATTTTGCATGCTAGAAAATCTTCTCTTCTTTGATTTTGTGTCTACACCTAACAATTTCAATGCCTCTTGCAACTTTTTTTGTGTAAGAAAAAGTGAAAGTAATTGAGCTTGTTCAAGTGTTTCAGTGTTATCAAATTGAATCATAATTTCTCTAATCTTCTTATTCATTGACCTTTTCTTAGACAAACTTAATGGTTTAACAGTAGATGCAAGTCTTCTCAATTTATTCACATCCATTTTAAGAAAATGATCTAAATTTTTTGGAGAAATAGCATTCTTTATAAATTGGGCAATATTTAGGAGTTCATCCATACCGGTTCCTACACCTAATCCTGACCCTTCTTGGACTTCTGTTACTGGAATTTCTACAAGGAGTGATCTTGAGCCTTCTCCAACATCCATTGTTTGAGATTCTACAAGGAAAGATTCTGACCCTTCTTCGACTTATGTTATTTGAACCTCTGTAGGGAGTGATCTTGAGCCTTTTTCAACATTCATTGTTTGAGATTCTATAGGGAGTGTTCCTAACCTCTCTCCCATATGCACTTCTTCTACTTCTGTTGAGCCTTCTTCAACATTTCCTTCACCTTGTTTAATTCGATGATAACATGTCGTAGTCTTCTGAAGATTTCTTTGTTCTACTTCATCAAATCTATTTCTTGTATATTTGTTTTGCCTTCCTTTCTTGTTTCCCATTATAAAAAAAATAAATAAAAATAACCCCTTGCCATTATAAATTTCGCGCAATAACCATATAAAAATTTTGTTGTATGAATTTGCTTTTCGCTATCACTATTTTTAAACTGCTTGTCAGAAACTAATGTCAGGTTTTTTTTTGTTTTTTAGATGTTCACGTGAACACAATAGAAATAGACATGTTTGTGAAAACATCTCTTGTTAAATTTTTTGTGGTTGGGAAATTATAACCTGTATGTTTGCAACGAACATCTAAAACTAAGAAAAATTTGCCCCTTTTTTCTTTATTTGTTTTTTGCTCTTTTGACACTCATAATTGTAGAAGAATGATCTCCTACTATAAAATAAAAAATGTCAAAATGTGCTACTCAGAAAAAGCTTTCCAACGACTATAATTGTAATACATATTTTAATCATTAAGACTTTCAAATATGAGTTTAACTCATCATAGGTTCATTACCAATTGAACATCAACCGACTTTGACACTTTGAGAAAATTAGTAAATTAGGTCAATTTATTTTGAAAGATATGTAGGAAATAGCTTATTGAGATAACTCTCTATTAAAAAAAAAAAGGTTTGTGATAAATTGACTTTAAATTATTTGTGTCAAAATGAATGTATGTCTGAATTACGATTGGTATCATTTCAAAACTTCATAAACTATACAATATTCAACCAAAATGAATCAAACCAAATGCATCCTCTAGATATTGATGTTATAAATCTAATTCCAAAAAATTTACTTCAATATCATTTCTAGGAAAAAATTTATGTGTGTCAAATGGACTGTCACTCTTTAAAAATATTGAATTTTATTATGTACCACTTTTCAGAGGAGATGAAAAAATTGACATAAGTATTATTATTTTTAGATTAGAAAATATGGTTACAAAGTAGGAACAGAGTACTAAAAATCACTGGTTTATGTCATCTTGAAATTATTTATAGTTTTAGAAATATAGTCACTCAAACGTGAGGTTTGTTGTAAAAATATTTATTTTAGTGTCAAAATTGGCCAAAAAGTGGAACCCATTATTGTGGGATCACCCCACTAGGAAACCTCTAACTATTGTATAGTGATCCTAATATGGTTTGTCTATCAAGGGTAGAAACACTTATCTCTTTCCATTATCCGAAATGGTATACAGATTCAATCTTCCATTATGCACTACTTGTCTATCATACTGCCAAGGTCTACCCAAAAGAATATGACAATAATTCATAGGCATGACATCACATAGGAAATCATCATACTATCTCCTAATCTTAAATTTTACGAGGCATTTCTCACTTACTAATAAATTATATTCATTGTTGATCCAAGATATATGGTATGGTTTAGGATGTTTTAATTTTTGCAACTACAACTTGTTAACCAAGTCCTTTAATGCCAAATTGTTTGAACTTCCACTGTCGATAATTACCTTGCAACACCTTCTTGAAATCTTGCATTTGGTCTTGAATGCACTTTCCTAAAATAGGTTCCTCATTAGCTTTCTCATTCCACAAGTTTCTTCTCATCATCAAATTCCTTCCATATTTAGGTTCATTAGGTGGACTCAAAGATTCTTCTCGAACCAAGGCATTTCTGCTACTACTTCAAGTTGTCTTCTCAAAGTGATTATATTTAAATGCTCTATGACCTTCTTCACCACACTTTAAAAAGTTCCATGAAATCCTTCTCTACTATAGCTACCTCAATAAGAGATACCTCTTCCTTGCTTTGAACTACCACCTTTCCACTTAATTTTACCTTTATCTTCATTTTTCCATTCATTCTTGTCTTTATCTTGTACTATTCCATTAGATCTCATATTTTCTCCATAGGACTTGTCTCTACCTCTCTAAAATATTTCTCCTCTTCCTCTTTGTATTTCTTCATACCTCTTTGTCAAAATCTCTTTAGCTTTAAAATCATATTGGTATGCCTCTTCCACACTATCCATCTTTACATAATTTATGTTATCATGAATTGATGTCCTCAAATCATTTAGGTATCTAGCATCTTTTTCAACCTCATCATCTACATGTCTAGATCTTATATCTAGCTTGTAGAACTCCTTAGTATAAGCTTTTACAATCTTGTCTTTCTACCTTAGGTTTTGCATTCTTGTTTACAAACTAACCTCATAATCTATAGGGGGGAACTTCTTTTTCAATTTATTGATCATATTTATCCAAGTTCTAATCTTCTCTTTTCCTCTTCTTGTAACGCCCCGCCAAGAGATCCAAAAGAATTAACCTAAAGTTTTACTAAGTTTGCCAAACATATTTTTTTTAACAAGAAGGATAAATCATACACATCAAACACATCGTAGCGGAAGCAATAACATATAATCAACTATAAGCATACATAACAGGTTACATTCCTTAAGGATCCCATGACGTTGAATCACATTTAAATTAACTAATACTAAGTCTAACAAATACTACATCCACATGAAAGAATAATTAAAAGTCAAAAGTCCATTTAAATAATATAAATTTGTTCCAAATGCCTCTTGGCAAATGAAATTCGGATGCTCAATCATCCACTGTACATGTCATAGGGTATGAAAGGCTAAAAGAATATACATACGTAGAAATAGAAATACATCATCCTCTTTGGATCTATGATACAAATTGCAATAAAATAAATGAAACCATCCATCATACATGATATATTCATCCATCATAAAATACAATCATCCATCATAATGATGCAAAGATAGAATGAAAGGAAATGAAGACAAGGAAGCTCCAGCCACGGTAGCACGAATGAATCTCAATGGTAAGAGTAAAAAGCACTACCACCCAACCACATGGAACCTAAATGGCCCACTCCCACCATGCTGAGGAGAAAGTCTCAAATTCCAAATAGGATATCAAACCAAATATCAAAAGTACTCTCTAAGTCTAGGAAATCCTAAAAGCAATCTAACTCAAAGGTTCCAAGATAGGTCAACATCTAATCCTAGAGGCACACAAAGACACGTAGGAAACCTACTATGTAAGCGGGCAAGTTTCATCGCATGAATCATGCTAGAGTTACCTTGGTAGTCTCTTAGGACCCCGACCACTAGTATCCTCTCATACTAACAAGGCATACTACGGATGTAAGGTTGCAACCAAGCATTCTCTCTACTCCCATCCTAGTTTGTACTAGCACTTGAGGCATGGGCGAGAACATACAAAGACTCTTATTAGGTTCATTTTATTTCCATTTAGTGTAATGTTTTCACTTATTAAAAAACTTGCAATGGGTAACCCTGGGAACCACTTAGGACCCTAGCCCCCATTGCAAGCCACTTCCCAACATTACAAGTAGATAACCTACCCTAGGCTCATAAAAGCACAAATCAAAGAATCATATTAAAATTACCTCAGTCCTATACAAGTGATTGGAAAGCATCAAAAGATAATTCACAATAATCACATCAATTCTCTATGAGCAACTGGAAAGCATCCCAAAAATAATATTGATCAAAGACTCATAATGGTTAAGTCAAACATGTCATAACATGAAATCACCAAGAAAAAAGCAAACAAACACCTCAGTCCTATCAAAGCAACTGGAAAGAAATTTAATTATAACTTATCGAGGACTCAAAAGTGGTTAAGTCAAGTAAGTCATACATTCATGTCAGTGTCACACAAGAACACTAGAAAGCAATAACAATCGATAGATCAACACACTTCAGAGAGTATACCAGACACATTACCATAGTTGGGTTTAAAAGATCGAGATTAAAACATCAGCATGACATCACAAACACATAACCCCCAAGCCTCTAGTAACATCCTAAGACTGGTGAAGGCTAGAACAACCCAAACCCAAAACATTGACAACATACAGATAAAAAAAGTGTAAGTTTCATAGTTAGGTTAGATTTGAAAACATAATGTGGAGTTAAATGTAAGGTTTTCAGTTTTTATTTTAATGCATATTCCAAGTAGATGAAAATTTTTGAGTTTACCCTACAATTAACCCAATTTAATATTCGAAGAGAAAACAAAATTACCCCTATTGGTCAAAGTTAATTTTCTAAAATATTCAAAGGGTCACTATTTATTAAATTTATTAGAATAATAATCATTGATTATCAAATAAAATATTTTACCCTTTATTTAAAATAATATTATTAAAATAATAATTTAATAAATTTAAAACATCATTCATAACTTACAGTTCCAATTTATTTTAATAATAATTTAATTAAGCAATATAATTAAATATCATTAAAATTTAATTATCTTTCTTTTATTCTTCAAATACATAATTAACTTCTTTAAATACTTATTCTATCGATAAAAAAAAATCATTATTCAGATAATAATAATAATAAATAATGTTATTATTATTAATTAGCATAATAATTATTTAACACTTAATAAAATTTAATTATTTTAATATATTAATAAATTTAATACATTTAATATTTTTAAATATATTTAATAACATATATTAATTAAATTCTTTTTAAACAAAACATTTTAAAATTTTTAAAAAAATACTTACCTTAAAAGCCCTTGCAGTTGCCCAAGGCAACCATGGGTTGTCATTGGCAGTCGCGGACTGCCAACCAACCACGATCTGCCTTTGATCATTGTGGCTTGCTTTGGCAACCCCTAGTGCCAAAAAGGGAAGGGGAGAAAGGGGGGTGGAGGGGTGGTGGCCCCCGCCTCCCAAAAATTATATTTTATTTATATATTTTTTAAAATTAAAACTTCTAAAACAATTTCCATCCCAAATGTGTAAAAATATATATATTATTTTATTTTATATTTTATTTTTTAATAAAATTTATCCTTCCAACCAATTTCCCCCTTCACTAATAATTTTAGATGATATATATATATAAAATTTATTTTTATAAATTTTTTTGATAAACATTTACAATTATAGTCTGATAAAAGAAATATCATTAACCATTCGAATTTCCAAACTAAAATTTTCATTATTAAATTCAAACCCTTCCCAATTTAATGTCTAAATTTTAATTCTATAGAAGGAGGATTGCTCTGATGTTTTAATTTTCTCATATACAGATGAAAACAATATGCATATAAAAATTCCAAATAACAAGATTACAAGATTCGTCACAGTAAAACACAAACAAACAAACCACAGTCACAAAGAAGATAGGAAAGGAAAAAGCATAATAAATTGTGTGAATAATCACAAATGTCTACCTAGACCTTGATGCTAATTGCTATGCCCAAGAAGACTGTAGAGAAATTCCTCCTCTCAAAACCTTCTCCTTTCCGAAAATTCTTTCCCCTTCCAAAATTTTACTCTCTGAATTCGCGTCCCTCGAAAATGAACCCCTAAATTGTGATATGGAGTTCTCTCCTAAAATCAGGGCACTAATTGTGCATCACCCAAGAGAACTCCTTACTCACCAGACTTGAACTCTAAATTATCTTTTCTTTATCTTCCTTTATCTTTTCATGCACGTCAAATGAATTATTAAATTACTTTGTCTATTTTCCACTTGACTTCTCTTTTAATTAATTTATTAAATTTAATCTCATGCGCACTTTATGCAATTAAAATATCTTTATTAAATTTACCTATTTAAGCTTTTTAATTAATTTCTTATATTTTAACCTCATGCATACATCATGCAATCTCAAAACTTTTAATAATTTAATATCTTTTCACTTTTTAATTTATTTTCAAAACTTAATCGATAGAATATTTATTAACTTAAATAATATTATTATTTAGCATTTAATTTAAAATGAACTCTAAATATATTATTATTACATTAAATAAATATTATCACATTCTAAATTTATTCTTATAACTTTTATCTTCAAATTTAATTCTTTTTATTTAATTAATTGGAAATCTAATCCATTTGTCTGAAACGTCGATGGTAAAAAAACACACAATCAAATCCAGAAAACATTTTATTTACAAATGGATTGTGGAAATATTAATACATACAAAATACTATCTACCTTCTCTAAGAGGTTCTTCAAGACAATTATTCTTAATATAGACAATAAAAATACAACAAAATATGGCATCACCAATAATTGTTTGGTGATTGAATTGAATGATATTTAAGTATAGTGCTCTCAATACCACCAAATCCTACTATCATATTTATTCTTCTTGTTGAAAAAAGGGGGATCACTTTAATGGATTTTAATGTTAAAAGCTCTTGTAGCGAATCAATAAGCTGCTAACACATTTCATATGCAAAACTAGCCTATGAGGATTTACCAGTTGACATGGTAAAGAAAAGAGTTGAAATGTATGGGTTTTTATGCTATATAATGAATGGGGTGAGAAACTATGAGAACACACTCTATTTGAAGTTTACCCAATTCATAGTAATGGCCGTAGTATTGAGCCCTCCTAACACACCCTATGATACCCTAGTAACAGTGGAGGAAACCATGATTGTTTATCCTACCCACCCAACTAAAAGAAGAAGAATGTTTCTTTCCAATATAGATCAGTAAGTAGCATTTACTATGGAGACTGTTCATTTCTTTGCTCCAAACCCTAAAATAACTTCATCTGAAACTACTGAGATGATAAAAGATGCATTCAATAAGCTTTTGGTGACCTACAATTTCTTTGCAAGAAGACTCGAGTTTGATTACCATGAGAGACGCCTTCAAATCGACTGTTGTGAAGTAGGAGCTCTATTCGCCTCTACCTCCGCAAACATATCACTCTCTAATCTACATGACATCGCCTACCTCAACCCCTTCTTCAAGAATCTTGTTCTACAACAATGCCATCAGATCTCTAAACTCAATGACTTGCCTCTTGATGAGGAGATAACAAAAACAAAGCCTATAATAGGCTCAATATTGGACAAAAAGAAGAAACTAAAAAAAAAACCTACAGGGAAAACACCACATATGAACAACACCTTACAGGTTACATGTGTTCATTCATGGCAAGCACATAGGGATGTTGCCTTACAAAAAAAAAGCTTATAATAGGCTCAATATTGGATAGAAAGAAGAAATTGAAAAAAAACTACAAGGAAAACACCACATATGAACAACACCTTACATGTTACATGTGTTCATTCATGGCAAGCACATAGGGATGTTGCCTTACCAAACACATGTTTCTTCAAACTATAGCCCATTCCTGCAAATGGCAATGAAGAAAGTAATGTACATTCCTCCTACCCACTCTCCACCACACTTGGGCCACTTCACATGGTGTTCATGTGAGCAAGAGGCATTTTTGCCCAAATGAACTTCTAGAGATTCTTGTGTGAGTCTGGCTTCCTATAGCAATAACTTCTACACGAAAAAAATAATGCTACTACTACTTTATTCAGAAACCAATGGATATGATATTCATCCCTAATCAATTTGCAGTGTGAACAAAATAAAACCAAAACCAAGTAGCAAGAAAGCACTACAGTATTATTTATTTCATTTGTTTAGGGCTGGCTAATAATCTTCACAATATCTCAGTCCTTCTTCACATAGAAAAGAAAATTAAAATTAATCCTCTCTCCAACGATCAATTTGGAGAGAACATATAAACAAAGATAAACAGTTAAAACTATTTTTGGCAACCACGAAACCCATACATGTTTTTTTCAATTCTTTAACAAAACATCAAACTATGCCTTAAAATATTAAAATGTGCCCTAAACATCAATTATGTACTAAGTGATAGAATTCTATTAAATTATACCCTAAAATGATAAAATATGCCCTAAAACATATAAGTACCCCCCATAAACAATATAGAAATATTATTTATATAGTTACTCATGCGACATACTCCCGGGGGTAAATTTTGTCTCAAGTGCTCTTGGAGACCAACTGTTGTATATCCCCACCTTGCCTCAGAATTTTTGTTTCTAGCAACCAAGTAGCTTCAGAATCTAGAAGGCCCTTCCACTTAACCAAATACTCCATGTGTACTTTGTGTCTTGTCCTCATTGCTTCCCTGTTGTTGATGATACTTTCCATTTGGGGTGTCTCTTTACATAGCAATTGCTGAATCCATTCATCAGATTCAAGTGTTGTTGCTTCTTCACCAACTACTTCATTTGAACCCTTATACAATGTGACATTTGAGACATTAAATATAGGTGAAATAGCTTCATTTGGAGGTAATGCTACCTTGTATGCATTTTCTCCATACTTTTCTAGGATTTCACATGGTCCAATCTTCATCATCAACTTCGTATGGCTGCCCCGAGGTAACTGATCTTTGTTCAAGTGTACCATAACTAGGTTTCCAACTTGGAACTGTACATTTCTTCTTTTCAAATCTTCTTTAGCCTTCACCTTAAGGTTATTTTGCTGCAACATTTTCCTCACATGCTCATGCACTTCCATCATTGCTTCAACAAAGTCTTATGCATGTCCAATCCTTTTCTCCAAACCATCCATATTTTTGAGTTCCAAAACACCCCTTGGATGTCTCCCATAAACAACTTCAAAAGGACTCATGCCTGTGCTATGATTCACTGAGTCATTGTATGCAAACTCTGCCTAAGGTATGATGGCATCCCAACTACCTCCATGTTCCTGTATCAAACATCTCAAAAGGTTTCCCAAGGATCTATTAACCACCTTAATTTTGCCCATCCATTTGAGGATGATAGGCTGAACTAAAAGATAAATTTGTGCCCAACTTCTTCCATAGGGTTCTCCAAAAGTGACCCACAAACTTGCTATCCCTATCAGATACAATGCTCAATGGAAAACCATGAATACGAACTATTTCTTTAAAGAATAGTCCTACAATATAACTAGCATCATCAGTGGTTCTACATGGAATAAATTGAGCCATTTTACTGAATCTATCAACAACCACAAATATGTTCTCATAACCTGTCTTTGTCCTTGGTAATCCCATTACAAAATCCATACTCAAACACTCCCAAGGTCTATTTGGTATGGGTAAGGGTTGATATACTCAAACACTCCCAAGGTCTATTTGGTATGGGTAAGGGTTGATAAAGTCCAGCATTCATTGATACTCCCTTTGCCCTTTGACATACCAAACAACCTTCCACAAACTTCCTAATGTCTTTTTGCATCTTAGGCCAATAATAAAATATTTGTACCAATTCTAATGTCTTGTTGAGTCCAATGACCACTAAGACCTCCACAATGTTTTTTTTTAATGACATTCTCCCACATAGAACATTTGGGAATACATAGTTGGATGCTTTAAACAACAATCCATCTTGTACAATGAATTCAGAAAAATTAGAATGAAAACTATCTTCTAACTTAGTGCAGACCTCATATGCTTCACTGAAATCTCCATCTTCTACATACATTCACTTCAATGAATCTGCACCCATGCTTTGGATTTGTACTTCTTGCACCATTAACACTCTTCTACTAAGTGCATCAACCACCTTATTGGCTTGTCCTTTCTTATGCTTGATCATAAAGGTATAAGCCTGCAAACTCTCAACCCATTTCATGTGCCAATGGTTGAATTTTTCCTGCCCATTCAAGAAACTAAGAGCATGGTTGTCAGTATACACAATAAACTCCTTAGGTAGAAAATAGTGCCTCCATTTTTTTAATGCCTGGACCATGGCATACAATTCCAAATCATAAGAAGAATATTTCTTCTTTCCCTCATTCAGCTTCTCACTAAAAAATGCAACGGGTCTGCCTTCTTGACTAAGAACAGCCCCTATTGCAAAGCCACTAGCATCACATTATATTGTAAAAACTTTATTAAAATCTAGTAAAACAAGAACAGGATACTTGGCTACCTTTTGTTTGAGTTCCTCAAAACTCCATTCTTATTTGCTACATTATTCCATTCAAATTTTGTTTTACCTCCTCCTTTGATGTTGTCTAAAATTGGTGCACAAATGTTGTTGAAGTTCCTTATGAACTTCCTATAGAATGTGGCCAAACCATGAAAAATTCGAACCTCTCCAACAACCCTTGGTGTTGGCTAATTAATGATGGCCTCCACTTTAGACAGATCCATTTTCAATTCTCCCTTGGATATCACAAATCCAAGATACACCAACTCTTCTTTCAAAAAGTCACACTTCTCCAAGTTTATCTTCAAATTTTGCTCTTGTAGCCTTTGAAAAACCATCTTCAAATGCTACAAATGCTCTTCCTTATTCCTGCTATACACCAAAATGTCATCAAGGTAGACAACAAAAAACTTCCCAATGAAGTCATGCAAAACTTCATTCATTAGTCGCATAAATGTACTAGGAGCATTAGATAAACCAAATGGCATAACCAGCCATTCATACAACCCTTCATTAGTTTTAAAGGTTATCTTCCATTCATCCCCCTCTGTATCCTTATTTAATGATACCCACTTTTGAGATCTATTTTAGAAAAATATGAAGCTCCCCCCAAACAATCCAACAAATCTTCTATTCTAGGAATAGGAAATCTATATCTTATAGTTATCCTATTAATGGCCCTAGAATCAGTACACAATCACCACTTACCATCCTTCTTTGGAGCAAGAGCTAAGGGTACATCACATGGGCTAAGACTTTTCCTTACCAACCCCTTGTCAAGCAACTCTTGTATTTTCCTAGCAATCTCTTCATTCTGTTGTGGTTTCATCTTATATGCTGCCTTGTTGGGTAGCACTACTTCAAGAATAAGATCAATCTAGTGACTTATGTCTCTTATTGGTGGCAAAGACTCAGGCATTACCTCAACAATGATTTCCTTGTACTAGTTCAACAACTCTTCAACTTCTTTCAGGCTTGCTGTCCTACACTCTTTCTTCCTATCTTCCTTAGGCTTCAACACCAATGCAAAGCCTATTCCATCTTCTTCAAGAGTATTAATGAACTCTTTCTCACCCACCATCAACACACTTTGTCCAACTTGACCAACCCCTTTCTCTTCTCCTTTGGAATTCAATCTTTATGTTACTCCATCCTTTTGGAAGCTATAAGAATTCTTCTCACCATCATGGTGTGCCTTCTTGTCAAATTGCCAAGGGCTTCCCAACAAGAGGTGGCAAGCATCCATGGGCAAGATATCAAACAATATTTTATCTTTGTATTCCCCTATACTGAACTCTACCCAAGCTTGGTCATTCACAACTTTATGTTGCCCTTTGTTCAACTAACTGACCTTGTATGGACAAGAATGTGGAAGTCTCTCTAACTTCAACTTGTTTACAGATTCAAGTGAGATGATGTTATCTGTGGAACCTAAATCAATTTTTACTTTGCACAACTTATCTTTCACCTTTCATTTAACTCAAAAAAGATCCCTCCTTTGAGTGGTATCTTCTTTCAGCGGTTCCTTAAGAAGTGTCCTCCTTAACATGAGACTTTCTCCCCGAGCCTCTGTCATCAACTGAACTTCTGGCGAGTTCATACTCACATTACCTTCTTGCACATAAGTGACTCTCCTTTCACCATTTTGAGAAGTAGATGCCCTTTGTGGACACTTATATTTTGGGTACCCTATTTGACCACAACTGTAGCACTTCATTCCTGAGAACCTAGATCCTCTACCTGATCCACTTGACCTTCCTCCATTAGATCCCCTTCCACCATAGCCTCCTCTGCTACTTGAGTCACCTGCTTTCTCCTTAGGGTTAGAATCACCTTGGGACCTCTGGCCTTGTCCTCTATTGTTGAAGTTTCCTCTACCTCATTCATTCCTTCCACTTCTCCCTCCTTGTTGCTGATCACCCTTCCTCTTCAACTTCTCTTCAACTTTAAGAGCAAGTTGAAAACACTTCCCCAATGTATCTGGGGCCAAGCAATTGATCTCCTCTTGTATGTTCATTCTCAAACCATTTAAATATTTGGCCACTCTTTCTAGTTCTTCCTCTTGTTTCTTTGCCCTAAGAGTTAACCTATGGAACTCCTCTATATAGGTATTCACATCCATCTCTCACTACCTCAAGCTTTGTAGCTTTTTGAACAATTGCACTTCATGATTTGCAGGAAAAAATTGTGCCTTAGTTTTTGCCTTCATTACTTCCCATGAAGAAATCATACTTTTATTATTTTGTATCCTTTCTCCTTGAATATAATTCCACCATGACAGAGCAGATCCTCTCAGTTTTCCTTTTGCAATCCTTACTCTATCATTCTTTGGAACTTCATTCAACTCAAAGTGATTGGTGATTGCTTCAATCCATTCAATCACTTCCTCACTATTGAGACTACCTCCATATGTAGGTAGCTTATCAGTAATATCTCCTTTTATTAACTTTAAGGCATCAATGAATGCCTTTTGATCTGCACCCAATTCTGTTGGTGGATCTTGGTGTTCTTCTTCTTCTTGATCTCCACTAGTACCTTCTGCCACCTCATTCTCCTTATCCTTGTTACTAGACTCCTTCTTGAACTCCTTCAACTTCTCTTCTAGAAGTTCCTCCATCATCTTTTTGATGGCATCTAGAGTCATACTTTTCAGAGGCATGGTGTGAGCCTCAACTTCAACTTGTGATTCTTCTGCAGACATACACTTCCTAGCAAGACCTTGTCTTGCTCTGATACCAATATGATGAGGAGATAACAAAAAAAAAGCCTATAATAGGCTCAATATTGGATGGAAAGAAGAAACTTAAAAAAAAACTACATGGAAAACATCACATATGAACAACACCTTAGAGGTTACATGTGTTCATTCATGGCAAGCACATAGGGATGTTGCCTTACGAAAAACATGTTTCTTCAAATTGTAGCCCATTCCTGCAAATGGCCATGAAGAAAGTAATGTACATTCCTCCTACTTGCTTTCCACCACACTCAGGCCACTTCACCTAGTGTTCATGTGAGCAAGAGGCATTTTTTGCCCAAATTAACTTCCAAAGATTCTTGTGTGAGTTTGGCTTCCTATAGCAATAACTTCTGCAAAAAAAAAACAATGCTACTACTACTTTATTCAGAAACCAATAGATATGATATGCATCCCTAATCAATTTGTAGTGTGAACAAAATAAAACCAAAACCAAGTAGCAAGAAAGTACTATAGTATTATTTATTTCATTTGTTCAGGGCTAGGTAATAATCTTCACAATATCTCAGTCCTTCTTCACACAGAAAAGAAAATTAAAACTAATCCTCTCTCCAATGATCAATTTGGAGAGAACATATAAACAAAGATAAACAGTTAAAACTATTTTTTGCAACCACCAAACCCATACATGTTTCGTTCAATTCTTTAACAAAACATCAAACTATGCCTTAAAATATTAAAATGTTCCCTAAACATCAATTATGTACTAAGTGATAGAAAACTATTAAATTATACCCTAAAATGATAAAATATGCCCTAAAACATATAAGTACCCCCTATAAACAATATAGAAATATTATTTATATAGTTGCTCTTGCAGCACCTCTCTGCTTGTTATAGGTTTGATTCTCACCAAATTTATACTTCTTATGATTGTAGAGAGATCTCAATATGTTTTAGTTAATATATTGGTACCATTACATTTCATAGGTAACTCAATTCAAGTGCGGAAGAATCTCAATTGGATTGGGGACAAACCACATAGTGATGGATGGAATCGGCGCAGTGACCTTCATGAAGAACCTTGCTTCTCTGGCTTCAACAAACACCATATCCATCATCCCCAACATTGACAAAAATCCATTACGAGCTCATTCTCCTCCATTGATTGAATACCCACATCTCAAATACGTTAATATCAATGATGATGGAAGTATGGAGGGCTCAACAATTTTTTCCACAGTCAGAGGATCTGATAACATAGAAACCATTGAAGAATGCGACACCCACATTTTGAAGCTCTTTTGAATCTCTGCCAATTTTGTGCAAAGCTTAAAGAAAATGGCAATGGCAGATGGAAGATTGGAAAAGTGCACTAGTTTCAAAGTTGTGACTACACATCTATGGAAATGTCAAGCAGAGGCGGTGGAAATGGGGGAAAAGGAGAAACCTTTGATGTTTTTTGCAATAGATGTAAGGGGAAAATTGAATCTGCTATTGCCAAGTGAATTTGTAGGAAATGTTGTATATCATGCGTGTGTGAGTGCAAATGGGGAGAGTTGAAGAATGGGTCACTCTGTTTTTGTGTGGAGATAGTGAAAGAGGTGATGGGAAAAGTGAGCAATGAATATGTTCAATCGGCCATTGATTGGTTGCAGGTAAACAAGGGAATTCCTTGCACTGAGGGAGTAATTTTTCTGTCATCATGGTTGAGGCTTGGATTTGAAGAAGTGGAATACCCATGGGGGAAACCACTGTATTATGGGCCTCTTCTCCATGAACGGATGAATCTTATTCTGCTACTTCCCAACAATGTCGATAGAAATGGCATTCGTGTCTTCCTCACTCTACCACCACATTAGATGCTCAAGTTTGAACACCTCTTTCTCACTCCTCCAATACTCGTAGAGAATTAAATCACCGAGACTTGCCTCCAACAAAACACACTATCGAGTATTTTTCCTACTATTTATAATTTGATTCATCACTGTTCAGATTTGAATCTTAAATAAATATACTACATGTGTGATTTAAAAATAAAATAAAAGTGTTAAATAGTAAAAGTTTCTTCAAACTTTATTTGTTTCATTGAATTGTTTCAATTTTTATTATTTGTTTCAATTTTTTTATAGATAAATGTATCATTGTCATTCAAGGAAATTCTAGTATCTTGCATTTTTTTTATGAATAGTCTCTTTCTATTAATAAAGCAATATACTTGTTACATATTCACAAAAAAGGAGTTGGGGATACTTGTTACTTATATGTGCTTTTTGATTTTGGGTAAGAAACCAATGCATTAAAGAATAGGGGAAAATTTGAGCTATTTTATGATAGTTCTTTAATATTTTTCAAGCTTATTTGCAATGTTCTGATAATTCTTTCCCTTTTTCAAATGATGCTTTCAGATCCACTAATTGTGCAAGAACTTCATCTAAAGCTTTTCCATATGTCTTACTCTCCTATAGCTCTCTATAATCTCATATTAACTCTTAAGCTATTAAACTTTCCCTCTAGAGTATTGTTCTCTGATACCAATTTTTAAAGGTTAGGTGTTAGGGGGTGGGGGGTTGTTATTTATATTAACTAATAGTGATCATTCCTTTAGTTTTACCTGCAATATGTTGTAATTGTAAATTGTATAGTAAAAAACAATAAAACATAAAACAATTCACCCAACCATAACAAAAAGTTTTTTGGTCTCACAAAAACCCTTGTTTAGAGAGAAAAATTGTGGTGGGGATGGTATCCACAAATTTTCATTGGTGTAGAAAGAGATTGCTAGATTAGAGCTACAATATTTCATCTTCTAAATGACTCACTCGATTAGGATTGACTAATACATTGTTAGATGTATATACAGTTATGTTAGGAACTACTTGATTAAAAGATTTAATTCCACCAATATGGTGTTCACCCTATTAAAGGGTTTATAATAGGTCATACATTGAACTTATAAGTCTGGTTAGAGACTACTTGGTTAAGACATTTACAATACCTTGTAAAATCTATTAGGAATTCATACAAGATAGAAATGACTTGTGTCTTCTTACCTTCCAAAGCTTACCAGATCTTTTTTCTCTACTTCTAATATTTGACCTCAATCCTCTATCATTGTTTGCTTCTCAAATTTGCTTATCTATTTGCATATCCCTCGTAACCTTCTTCTAAATCTATTTCTTAATCCTTGATCCTTGATCTTGATTCTTGATCATTGATCCTTCCCTTTATTTTTCTCTAATTAAGTTTCATGATCTTGAAACTTGTTTTTCTTATTTATTTTAGTTGTATGACCATGTTTCCCTTGTGACTGATAGTTGTCAACTTATGTAGCTTCCTCCTTGTTTCAATAGTTTCTTGTTCTCTAATAAACTTTAGTTTTCTAATAACTCCTTCCCTTCGGCGATAGTATATTACTATGCCCCGATAGTATGAAATGGTTTACCTATTAGCTTTTTCTCTTTACTCCTTCATTTTGCTAGATCAATTTGTTGGCATCAATGAAAAAATAACAATTATCATCATCAGATGTCAACACATATATGACTACAATGTTAAGATACCTAATTAATCCATTGAAATCGCATATATAAATTTTCTTAAAAATAATCAATTATTTATACTAAATATGGCTCTCATTTCTCATAGGAAAAACACATTGATATTATATGAAATCAATTGAAACAACCAACAACAATGAATTATACTACCAAATAAGTTTACATAAACTAGTCACCAAATCTTTCTACAATAAATATGTAACAAAATTAAATATTTACCAATTTCTTCATACTTTTGTGATTCATCGTGCAATTTTTTTGCCTTAGATTGGCTCACACAAATGGCTTATGTCCTATATTTTTATCTAGAAATATTTATATAAATATAGTTGCAATATTTTCTTTACTTTTAAGATGCTTTAAAGAAGAAATATTTTTCATAAAAATCATACTATGTCCTATAAATCCACTTTTTTCTCCTTAGCCACAAATTTCATTGATAAATTCTACATTATTTTAATAGCCATAAAATGGAAAAATGGTTCATTTTGAAATTTATGCCTCTATCAAATGTAACACATTATAGTTGTTAGAATTTTATGAGAAAAAATGAATGATTAAGGTCTCACAGCTCAAGGCTGTTGAGCTGGTCAAGAATACAGTGCCATGATTGGTTCCCCTAGCTTTTCAAGTTTTTTGTTTGCTAGGCTTGCCTGCTCTTTCAGAGACCGTGTTTTATTTTTTCTTGTTCTCTTAGCCTTCTATTGTCTGTTGTTTCTTTGTTGTTAGCTTCATACTTTGGACTTAATGTCGATTTTTTTTACTTAATGTCAAATTTTTTTCTTAACTGTTGAGTTTCAGGCACTCATTAAAACCTATTAAACTTAATCAAAAACATCTTAAGAAGATGTGATTCACAAGTTTAAAATCAAACTCAATAACCTTTTCTAGCATACATGAAAAGTTTAAGATATTATAATTTGGATTTGGGTATTAAAAGCCATCAATAAATACGAGCAATCATATTTTAATCAAACATTATAATCTTAAATGAGTTGATAGAAAATGTTCTTTAACTTGATATATATATATATATATATATATATATATATGTATGTATGTATGTATGTATGTATGTATGTATGTATGTATGTATGTATAGATATATATACAGATATATATGTATATATACATATATGTAAATATGTATATACATATATATATATATATATATATATATATATATATATATATATATATATATATATATATATATATATATATATATATATATATATATATATATATATATATGTATGTATACACACACACACACACACACACACACACACACACACACATACATATATGTATCTATATATGTATAAGATTAAGGAAAACACTATTTATGCTACTCTAAAAGGGAAACTATAAAAAGCAATTAAAAATATATATTGAGAGTACTTACAAATAATAATCCATTTTAAAAAGGAACCTTTAAGAAAGTATTAAAATTGATCAAGAACTATATATATCATACTTATGAATTTGACCCCACCCATGCAAACTAGACTCTCTACATAATGAGGGACCTAGTTCAAAAGAAAGGAGAAATAATTAAAGAATATGCTAAAAATTCAAAAAGGTCACTCTTGAACTAGAGGTCCAATCCTTGAAACTAAATTAAGAAAAATAGAATGGTTTATCTACAAATTAGATAAGAATAGTAGACCACCTCTATATGGACTTGAATTTATGGTACATACTCAAATATGGTAACATTGAACAAATCACAATAAAGATTGACAACCTTGGAGAAGAATGAAGATGAAAAAAGAAAACAACAAAATATAAAAAATAAGACTAGAGATAGAGCACATAATACCAAAAAAAGAGATAATGGCCAGCGAAGATAACAATAAAAATAAATAGAATATATGGTTTTCCTCTTATTTTTCAGGGACCTTCTTGAATCTTTTATCATATTCGTTATAATATTTTATCTTTACATTTTATGTATGTCCCAAATTTTACTAATAATTTTACATGCAAATTATAGAATTTCAAATTAATCATCTTAAGAAGTATGTGAAATATAGCCCAACACAAAAAGGTGACAAATCTTGCAAAGATAAATATGTGTAAAGTAACTAAATAAAGTAAATTATTTTAATATAAATATACATATTTAAAATAAAAAATTAGCTGTTGATCCAAAAAAATTAAAAATTAATTGTGGTAGTTATTTAAATAATATCCTAAAAAGTCCAAGGGGCTTAGGTTGGTTGAAGCAATGAGTTCTCATTGTGGAGACCTTGGTTCAAATTTGATGTAGTACTCAAGTACATATTCACAATAATGCATTCTATAGAATGAAAACATATTTTGAAACTCGCATATCTTCCATTAACCAACCTCCTTCTACATTGTTTTACAGTTGCTTAAATAACTAAAAACTCTCTAAATTCGAAAAAAAAAATAGAAAATTACCCTTTTTGGCAAATTTGAAAAAATCTTCAATTTTTCTATTTTAGGTAAGCTTTGAAATTAACTCCTAAAAACTAAAAATAAAAGTGAACTTTCCTTAAGCTATGACAACTTGACTTGCCAACTAATCTTTGAATTTGGAAATGTCCATTCGAAGTTATTACAAAAAACAAATTCTAAAAAACAGAAAAAGATTATGACAATTGAGTTTTGGGGGTCTAAATGGATTTTTTGAGACTTGAAAAAAAAAAATTCTAGGCACAATGGAGCAAAGCTGAATTGTCGGGCCATCAAACTCCCCCTTACGAAATCGTTGTCAGCATTTGAGAGAAAACCCAAGTTTGAGTCAAAAGTTATGACTCTCGAAAGTTGATGCATCAAAATTCCAAATGGGGCATCTTTGTGGAATTTTAAGTTGTGACTCTTGGACTTCCTGTAGTACCTACCCCAGTTTACATTTTTGCTATCATTGCCGAACTCTTTTAGGCCAGTTTTATGCTTAATGATTAGTAGCATTGTTTTAAGATTATTAGAAATTGTTTCAGATTCAGTTGATTTATGATGAGATTACTTGGTACTCTATACTTCATGTATGCATGATGATTATTACAGTGTTTTTAGTTATTGATGATGATTAGTTAGATAGATTACCTAAACTGGCACTCAACTCTGAATTTTTAAGAAAATGTTCACTTTCAAATGCAAATTCCCATTTAACGGTTAGGAATTTGAAGATGAAGTAAACTAGAGTCTTTTAGGATTTTGTGTCTAGATTCTAAATCTATTTTTTAAATTTTTTTAAAAATTGATTTTATTGAATTATTTTTTCTCCTACGAAAATTGGTATGATATCAAAAACCTGATTTTTAAAGAGTGACATTGTTTTTGACACACATAATTTTTATTCTACAATAGATATCAATGTGATTCTTTCAAATTTAGTTTGTTAACATCCATACCTAAACCGTACAGTTGGTCTTATATCTATATCGTTAGTATTTCATATATTATTGTAGTTTAAAGTTGGCATAACACTAATTTAGACATACGTGGCTTTTGACACATGTAACTTATTATAAGTTTACCCAACTTTTAAAAAGAAAAATTTGATCGAAAGGTGACTCAAATACGCAGACCGTACTTATTTTTCAAAAATTTTATTTTTATATTTACTATTTTTCCATGAGCGTCAAATATCTCAGTTTATTTTTTATAATAAACCTATATTTAATTCATGTTAAAAAATATCTAAATTCATAGTCATTAGAAAGCTAGTTCATAGTACTTCAATCATGTACAATTTTAGGTCTTCAGTGCTCCATTTGAACCTGGTAATTCAGCTCCGAAGAGAGGAAATCATTGAAAAAACTTGAAACTATTCTATCTAGCTAGTTTCGATAGAAACTTAGTTTCTATCAAAACTATTTAGGAAAATTTCAATCGAAACTAAAATTCTTAGTTTCTATCGAAACTATTAGCGGTTTACAGCCATGGCTAGCAAACCGCCTTCCTAGTTTCGATCGAAACTATGAAGATAGTTTCGATCGAAAGTAAGAAAGCAGGATAACCCAGAAACTAGTAAATAGTAGTGAACCATCACATTGCAAACTCGCATATGTATGGTGTGCATGTATGTTTTCTTTATGTATGGCATTTCTGATGTGGTTAAGGGAGTCATAGTCACCTGCTAGTCGGGATCTACATGATGCACCACTTCTTATCATTATCTTTTTAGCTTAGTATATATGTGTTTGTACATGCGTGGATTTTATGTAGAATGCAGATATCGGGTATCGACTTCCCTGAATTGCCAGGATGAGCATTCCCTATCACATTATCACAATGGTATGAGAGGGGAGATAAATTCTTAAGTCCAAATACTAAACCTTTGAACCAATTTGTCCTAGAAAATTAGGACAAGTATCTTAGTTGATTACCTTCCAAATGAGTCGAATGACATAAATTCATGATTATAACCCTTTAGCTTGATCTTGTATGTTTTTTCCTATGATGGGTTTTTGTATTTTGTTTTATGAGTCTTTGGTATATTTTCATTAATTAAATTAAATTAAATGATTAAATTAATGATTTAATTTAATGAAAAATTATTATGAGATTTTTAATACTTAATTATATTTAATTTATCGAGAAATTAATTAAATAAAAAGAATTAAATTTAAAGATAAAAGTTATAAGTTTAATTTTAGAATGTGATAATATTAATTTAATTTAATAATAATATATTTAGAGTTCATTTTTAAATAAATGCTAAATACTATTATTATCTAAGTTAATAAATATTTTATCAATTAACATTTTGAAAATAAATTAAAAAGTGAAAAGATATTAATTTATTAAAAGATTTAAGATGCATAAACTGTGCATGAGATTAAAATTTAATAAATTAATTAAAAGAGAAGTCAAGTGAAATTTAAATAAAGTTATTTTATAATTCAATAAACGTGTATGAAAAAGATAAAGAAAAGATAATATAGAGTAAAAGTCTGGTGAGCAAGGAGTCCTCTCAGGTGATCGCACAATTAGTGCCCCAATTTTAGGAGAGAACTCCTTATCAACATTTGATGGTTCATTTTCAAAGGACCCAAAGTTTTGGAAAGGAACCGTGAATTTTGGAAGGAGAATTTTTGGAAGAGAGAAGGTTTTGAGAGGAGAAATTTCTCTCACAAATCTTTTTGGGCATTGCATTGTTAGCATCAAAATCCAGGTAGATTGTTGTGATTAATTCACAAAGTTAATTACGTTATTTCTTTTCCTGTCTTCTTCGTGTCTGTAAAATGGTTATTTGAATAATTCTCTATAACGAGTGTTTCAATATTGGGAAATTCTAGTATGCATGTTAAATCTTCTATATACGGGAAAATTAAAATATCATTACAATCCTCTTTTAATAGATTTAAAAGTGAACATTAAACAAGGAAGGGTTTGTATTGAAACCAAAAATTTAAATAGAGAATTCGACTGGTGGGTCGTATTTTCCCTATTAGATTAAGGCTGGAACATTTTATAAAAAAAAGAAATATATTTTAAATGTTTTTATAGGGGGTCATGTCTGATTTTTAAATAACAAAATATTTATTAAAAAAATTTAATTAAAAAATATATATTTATTGAGGGAGGGGCTTTTACCCCACCTCCCCCCTTTCCTTTTTATTTAAGCAGCTTCTGTTGCTGATGTAAGGACTGCCGCAAAGTGGCCATGGTCCATTTTAAGGCCGGCGGGCCTTTATACAATACGCTTTATGTTTTATAATTTTTTTTAATATATAAATTTTATAATATAATTTAGTTTAATTTTTATTAAAAAAATTGATAATATTTAATTTTAAATTATTATTTATTTAATAAATTTTATTACTAAATCTATTAATTTTTATTATTTTAATAAATAATTAATAAAAGATTAAGATGATTATTTTATACAATTATTAATTAATTTAATTAAATAAAATATAATTAAGTTTAATTAATAAACGAAAGTACTTAATGGATTTAGATTTATTTTATTAGTAATAATATTGACTTTAATAAGATTGAAAATTAGTTTTATTGGAAGATCAATAGCTATTATTTTGATAATTTAAATAAATAAATGATTATCCTTAGAATATTTTAGGAAACTGAATCAAAATATAATGAGGGTAATTCTATATTTGATTCGAATAAATGAATGGGTTAACTTGTAAGGTAAACTGAGAATCTCTTTTACTTGAAACTTACATTGAACGAAAACAGAAACCTTACATTTAACTCAATATTATGTCTTCAAAATCAAACCAAACTATGAAACTACATTGTTCTATATGTTGTTTCAGTTTTGAGTTTGGGTTGACTAGAGTGTTGACCAATTTTAGAATGTCTACTAGAGGCTTGGGTGTTTTGTGATTGTGGTATTATGCCGAACTGATCTTGATCTTTTAAACTCAACCATGGTAATGTGTTGGTAAGCTCTTTGATAAGTTTGTTTATATTGTTGGTTATTGTTTTCAGTGTTATTATGGGATAACGAGATGAAAGTTATGGCCTACTTGACTTAACCATTTTGAGTCTTCGATTGATGTAGTAATTTTGAGATACTTTCCAGTTGCTCATAGAGAACTGATGGGTATTGTGATTTATCTTTGGATGCTTTTCAGTCACTTGTATAGGATTGAGGTGATTTTATATAATTCTTTAATTTATACTTTTATGAGCCTAGGGTAGGTTATCTAGATGTAATGTTGGAAAGTGGCTTGCAATGGAGGCTGAGGCCCTAAGTGGTTGACAAGGTAACCCATTGTAATTTGTTTAATAAGTGAAAACAGTACACTAAATGAGAGTAAAATGAACCTAACAATATTCTTTGTATGTTCTCGCTCATGCCTCAAGTGCTAGTACAGACTAGGATGTGAGTAGAGAGAATGCTTGGTTGCGACCATGCATCGTTAGTATGCCTTGTTAGTACGAGAGAATACTAGTTCTGCATAGGGTCACTGGGGGTCCAGGGTCTTGAGAGACTACTAGGGTAACTCTAGCATTGATTTGTGTGATGACACTTGCCCGCTTACATAGTAGGTTTTCTACGTGTCTATGTTTGCCTCTGGGTCTAGATGTTGATTTATCTTGGAACCTTTGAGTTAGATTACTTTTAGGATTTCCTGGACTTAGAGAGTACTATTGATATTTGGATTGATATCGTGTTTGGGACTTGAGACTATCTCCTTAGTGAGGTGTGAGTGGGCCTTTTTGGGTTACCACGCGGTCGAGTGGTAGTGCTTTTTACTCTTACCATTGAGATTCGTCCATTGATACCATGGCTGGAGTTTCCATGTCTGCATTTCCTTTCATTCTATTCTTGCATATTATGATGGATGGATTATATTTTTATGATGGATGGTTATATCTTTATGATGGATGGTTTCAATTATTGTATTGTACTTTGTCTCATGGATCTGAAAAGGATGATGTAATCTATTTTTATAAATGTATATTCTTTTAGCCTTTCATACCATGTGACATGTACAGTGGATGATTGAGCATTTTGAATTTTATTGCCAAGCGGCATTTGGAACAAATGTATATTATTTAAATGGACTTGGACTTATAATTATTCTTTCATGTGGATGTGGTATTTATTAGACTTAATATTATTTAAATTTAAATGTGATTCAACGTCTTGGGATCCTTAAGGAATGTAATTTGTTATGTTGCTTCTGTATGACTGTATGTTATTGCTTCCGCTACTTTATGTTTGATGTGTATGTTATTCTTTCTTTAAAAAATAAATGTTTGGCAAACTTAGAAAAAATTTAGGTTAATTCTTTTGGATCCCTTGGTAGGGCGTTACACTTCCATTGGTTGTATTTGTCTCATTGTAAATAATAACATTTTAATTTGTTATATAATTTTTATTTTTTTATTTTTAATTATATTTACTCGAAAATGATAATTAGCTCTTTCTTGTTCAAATCTTTTATATTTTGTTAAACTTGAACTTTTCCAATCCTTTTTTGGACCACTCTAAAGTAGTTCCTACAAATCAAATAGTGTTTTATGTTTTCTATTAATTTTCAATGACGTTGGTAGTATTATTGTTTGAGATTGGAAGCTTTATTTTAGCATCCATAGTGCCTTTAACTTCTTCTGTAATTAGTCTTCTTTCTTTTACTACTTCTCCATATAACGTAGGCTCAGCTCGTCTGTAAGACCTATATCTCATGTTAACATGATTTAAAATAACTCTTTTCCCAAAATTTTGTAATATCATATTGGAAATTTATTTTTTGCTCCTTCCTTTCCTTCTAGCTACTTTTCTTGTACTAGAATGATGATTAGTTTTTGGTAGTATTATTCATTTGTTAATGAAATTCGATCAATTATTATTTTTAACAATTATTGTCCAAGATTGAGCATTCTTCTCTTCTCTTATGTTATTTTTCCTTCTTAATTTTCTCTCACTTTTATTAACAATTTATTTCACATAATCTTTACTAATGTATTATCTTTTCTCCAGATTCTTACATAATTGTGTATATTTTTCATATAATTCAATCTCGATGTTACATATATTCACTTTTCTTCTTGACGACATTATTAATTAAGATAATGTTGGAGCTTGGATGGTTTAACATTTTTCTACCAATGCTTTCCTTATACCCCATAATTATCTATATATCTCTTTTCATTTTTTTATATCTCAATTCATTTTCTTAAAATAGAAATTCATTTGACTGAGTTAAAATAGAAATTCATTTGACTATGAGTTCCCAAAACTTCTCTCTTTATTCTCATTTTCTTTTCTTTTTTAATCTTTTTAGTAACATTCATATTGAGTAAAAATACCCATCTTGGAACACTTGTTATTCCTCTTATTCAAATATTCATTCTTCTTTGATACATCTTTTCTCTATTTCATTTTTCTATTTGTTTTTCTAGATTTAATTTCCTTGTTAATTTAATTTCTTAAATTTATTAGCTTTTTCTAATCTATGCTAATCAGTGTGAATGCTTCTGGTTTGGATTGCGTGTGCACTTTTTTAGCATCGATGTTGCGACCACACTTTGTGATCCATCATCAAGACAGTAGAAGGCTTGAGATGAAAAATAGTTAGTTGTAGATTGATAAGGGTTGTAGAAGGGTATATGAGAAAGGGATAATACAAGAACCAAGGACAACAAAAGAAGAGAGATAAGGAAACAAGAGAATTAATCACACAATTAAAAAAGAGAGACTATTTTTCTAGGACTGAATTATTATTTATCTAGCTAACTATAGTTGATTTTTACTATGGAGGTGTTGCTATCCATGCCCTTTAAATTTAAAATACCTACTCTCGTCATTATCAAAATTCTTAAATGTGAACCATTCTTGTGGTTTTTAACTTTAGTTTTCTATATAGATTTTAGTTTAGGAGATTTCTGGTGGTAGTTTAAGATTCTTTGACCATTTAGTATTTTAGTCTATCAATAAAAGCTTAGTGTGTAATATTTAAACCGTGAGATAGAAAGGTAGAGGAGAAATGAAGAGAACGGTAGAGGAGAAAAGCATAAAGAGAAGGGAACAAGGGAATTAAAAGCACGTTTTAAAAACTAAATTATTGGAGAGGGATAGTATCAGGAAATATGTGAGGGCCACAAGGGAAAACAGAACTGTGGAGGGAAGTGAAATGACAGCAAAAGTCTGACCGAAGTGGTAACAACGTCATTCATTGTTCGTGCTTTGTAGGGTTGTGATGTTTTAATGGTAAACACATTTCATTTGCAAAAGTAATCTGGAAGGATTTACGAGTTGACATGGTAAAGAAAAAGTTGAAAAGTATGGGTTTTATGCTATTTAATGAATGAGATGAGAAACTATTTTAACACACACAATATTTGAAATTTGTTCAATTGGCTGAAATGGCCGTAGTATTGAGCCCTCCTGACATACCCAGTGATGCCCAAGTAAGAGTGGAGGAAACCATGAGTGTTTATCCCGCCCACCCAACTGAAAGAAGAAAGATGTTCTTGTCCAATTTAGATCAGCTTGTACCGTTCCCTCTGGAGACGGTTCATTTCTTTGCTCCAAATCCTGCAATAACTTCATCTGAAGCTACTGAGATGGTAAGAGATGCACTGAGTAAGCTTCTGGTGACATATGATTTCTTTGCAGGAAGACTTGAGTTCGATTCCCATGAACAACGCCTTCAAATCGACTGTTGTGGAGCAGGTGCTCTGTTCGCCTCTGCCTCCACAAACATATCGCTCTCTGACTTGCACGATGTTGCCTACCCCAATCCCTTTTTCAAGAAGCTGGTTCTACAACAATTTCAGCAGATCTCTGAACTCCATGACTTGCCACTCTGCTTGTTACAGGTTTGATTCTCACCAGATTTATATGGTGTTTGCCATTGTTTTCTTTTGCAGATATCATATTTTCTCCACATGGTAATTATATCCCATTCGAATGTGTTTGTACCATGCTTTCTTTTATTTGAACGAATGAAGTTATGGATTCAAATAAATTAGTTGACTAGTATTTCATAAATAATGATTGAAAAGAAACCAGCTCTCGTCAACACATTTGACACTCGTTTGCAAGCAAGAAAAATCCCTCATAAAAGTAGAATGTGTTTGTGCAAACAGGTGACTCGATTCAAGTGCGGAGGCTTCTCAATTGGATTGGTAGTAAATCACACAGTGATAGACGGAATGGGGTTGGCGACCTTCATGAAGAACCTTGCTTCTCTGGCTTCAACAAACACCATATCCATCATCCCCAACACTGACAAAACCCCATTACGAGCTGCTTCTCCTCCATCGATTCAATACCCACATCTCGAATACGTTAAAATCAATGACCATGGAACTACGGAGTGCTCTGATAAGATAGAAACCATGGAAGAATCCCACACCCACATTTTCAAGCTCTTCCGACTCTCTGCCGATTTTGTGCAGAGCTTAAAGAAAACGGCAATGGCGGATGGGCGATTGGAAAAATGCACCGGTTTCGAAGCAGTGACTGCACATCTGTGGAAATATCGAACAGAGGCGATGGAAATGGGGGAAAAAAAGGAATCTTGCATAACTTTTGCAGTGGACGTGAGAGGAAAATTGAATCCTCCATTGCCAAGCGAGTACATGGGGAACGCTGTATATTCTGCCAGTGCAACTGCAAATGGGGGAGAGCTGCAGAATGGGTCGCTCTGTTTCTGCGTGGAGAGGATAAAACAGGGGATTGGCAGAGTGACCAATGAATATGTTGGGTCGGGCATAGATTGGTTGCAAGTAAACAAAGGTCGTCCTCGCTTAGAGGGAGTCATTCATCTGTCATCATGGTTGAGGCTTGGACTTGAGGATGTGGAATACCCATGGGGGAAGCCCCTGTTTTATGGCCCTGTTCCCCATGGAGTGGTCAATATTGCTCTCCTGCTTCCCAACAATGTCGACAGAAATGGTGCTCATGTCTTCCTCGCTCTGCCACCGCATCAGATGCTCAAGTTTGAAGAACTCTTTCTCACTCCTCTGGCTGTCCTAGAGAATTAACTCCCGAATATTTACTTGTTTCTATGCATTGTCATTTCTCGATCCTGTCTGTAAGCTTTTGTTAAGTCCACATTTTCTGCTATCGTTCAAATAAGAGCTTGGAGTAGCTGTATTCTAACTTTTTTTTGTTTTATGTTCATGTCATTTAGTGACTTGTACTTGTCTTATTAGTCGCTCCTATCGTATCTATTGCAAATTTTTCATTTGATTAAATTGACAAACTAATCAAAACAAATTATTAAATTCTATTGAACAAATATACTAAGTAAATTAGAATTAAAAAAAAATTTGATGGAGGTCATCCACAAACAAGTCTTATGTATTCGATACGGGCTCGTGCGTGCCTAAAACCTCTTCGGCTAAGAGCCAAGGACCAAGGAGCATCCACAAATTCGCCCAAGGCACGATCCCGGCCTCATCCCTTATGATGTTTTCAAGCCTTACACTCAACAAGACTTGATCCCTGATGGGCTCTTTGTAATTTTGATGAGCTACAAATTAGAAATTAGAAATTTTGATGAACTACAAATCCAATGTTTTGAATTGTTGTGGATTGGTTTTTCGCTTAGATTTGTATAGATGTTTTCTTTTAAAAAGTATTCAAAATAAAAACTATAATATTAAAGTTATTTTGTGTCAAATATTTATATATTGATATCAAAAATGTTTTTTTATTCATAATAGTATAAATAGATATATTCAATATTTATTGATAACAAAAAAATATTTTTATACTCATAATAGTATAATGGTATATGTAGATGTTTAAATAAAAAATAATATTTTAATTAAAAAGGATTATATTAATCTTTGATTTCAATTTTTTATTTTATTTTTCTTAATTATGATTATTATATTTTTCAAATTGTTTAATGAAGTTTTTTTTAGATTGTAAATATTAATTTTTGATTTATTATAATTTTATAAAATCATAATATATAAAAAATAATCATTATTATGAATGAGTAAAACTTGTTAATCAAATAAACAAAATATAAATTTATATTTATGGGAGTTGAAAAATATAAATTCCAAGCAAAACGAGAAATAGTTTTAGACAAGGAACATTGATTACCAGTAGTTGAAATTAAGCTTCCATAATTGAAATCCAAAAAGCAACAACTCATCAATTAAAATGTCTTCAACTTTTCCCAACATAGATAAGAAGAAACCTTATGTGATTTGTTTGTTGCCAAATGAATTGGAAATACATAATTTATTAATCAAACATCACAATCCATTCAAACATTTTAAGGTAATATTAAATTAGTTGATCAATGACAAATATTTTGGCATGAGAAGATGTCTTAGCACCATTGAAAATTGCCTACAATTTTTTGGAGTCTATACTTGCAGCAATATGCACATTGCATTGTATGCGTTGGATAATACTGTGGTGGGCTTAAATAATGAGTCTAGCATAGAAAAGGTAAATAAGAAAGTAGTAATTTATATTTCATTTAGTTATGATAATCCTATCTAAATAGAAAAGTAATAAGTTGGTTACAATTTTTACTTAGAAATTTTCTATTTTCTTACATTGTTTAATTTGTACTAGTTTAATTTTCTCTCTTTTATTATGGTTAGTCTAATTTCTTGCTTGAAAGATTAAGGTGTTAACAAAATACTGTACTAATAAATAATTCAAACTTTTAATTTTGTATTCTTTTATTATAAGAATTTGTTCTTAAGATTTTAAATTAAATTGTTCTTTATTAATTGATTGATATAGATGTATAATTTTAGAGAACGTCTAGTAATTAATTGTCTTATTAAACATTAGCATTCATTTTTCACAAAAATAAACATCAATACTTTTGAATTGAAGTGAGCTTGGATTGAATGTAAACTTTTTTCAATGTTCAATTTTGCAATTGTGTTTTTCAATAATTGTTGTATTTTCAATGTATGAATTTTACCATTTTGAAGCCTCCTAAAAATCTTGGGAATTAGGAATCCTGTAACCCTTTAACAAAGGAAATCTCATTGTCTAACTAAACTCATGGAGAATTTCTCCAAATTGGACTCATTACTACACTTTGATGCAAGCTTTTATCTGTTGGATTGGTTCCCTACAAGATTGGATGATCTCTCTTCATTGGAGATTCTCAAGTTACAAGGTACTTTCTTTGAGGGATTGCCCAACTCTGTTAACTAGTTGAAAATGTTGACTGAATTGCCAGCTTTGTGCAGTCTTTACACAAGTGGATTCTTTACACCATAGTAGCTTATACTTTAGCAGAGGCTTTATGCAGGTATATTTCTCATTTCGCTAAATCAAGTTTATTTTGATGTTTTGATTTAGTTGAAGTGCAAGTTGACAATACAAGAAAATAATGAATTTCATGATGTAGGCAATACTTAAAAAGATGTTGCTAATAATATGTGTGTTGGAAATGATTGAAAAGATCATGAGGGAGATTGTTGGAAATGATCATATATAAAAAGTAATGGAAGTAATGAAACTAGTAAAGAATGTAGAATGTTCTCAATCATTATTTTTTCATTGATGTCAAACTTGCTACTTGCAGGAATGACAATTGCTTTAGTGATCCAAATACTATCAATTGGTTGATTGACAAGGAGGAGGCAATCAATAAGATGTAACCAGAACACCTAGAGAAAGGTTGAAGTTATGATGTTGTAATGAAGTACAAGGATCAGCTAAGCCATTGATGAAAAAGTGTATTGATGACATACTCTAAGACACAGAAAATGGGCACACTGAAACATATCAAAGATCCAAGGTTTTAGCTAAGTCATTTGTAAAGCCTAACTAAGTTCATTAGAGAGAGAGAGAGCCGAGCAAGCTAGTAAGTGCCAAACAGATTCCTAGTTGAAGTCGAGCAAGTTCAACTTCAGTAAGTGCCGAGTGAACTTCAAATGCCAAGAAGAAACAAGTACCGAGCATATACAAGTGCCGAGCAGATACAAGTGCCGAGCAAAAACAAGTGCCGAGCAGATACAAGTGCCAAGCAGAAACAAGTGTCGAGCAAATACAAGTGCCGAGTAACATAGAGATGTCGAGCATCAGTAAACCAATAGTGTCAAGTTGTTGCATTATTTCAAAGATTGAAGATTCGTCAGATCTGACCCGACAAGGTTGTTATCTTGAATTTTGTGAATTAAATAGAAGATAAGAGTGATGAGCTGGTGGCACAGAATACCATGTAGAACATTATTTTGAGAATACAACTGGACTCTAGATGAAGTTTCTAGATAAGAGCAAGATATGGGGTAGATACATTGTATCCTACCTAATCCATATGAAACCCTAAAGTTGGAGAGGAAGAATCGAGCGGCAAAGGCAATCCAGATTTCTATTTAAGGAATAACAAGGTCACGAAGCAAAGAGTGAGGAGAGGTCAAACATGAAAGTATAAAGTGCTGAAGGAGGTGCTAAGGAGTAAGAAAGCACAGTTACTCTGCTTCAATAGATGACCATGGATATGATTGCATTGGTATGATGAGTAAGAAGAGTCAAGGAGATGAAGCTCGAGATGACAAGCTATCAGAGCTAAAGTGATTAAAGCCGAGTGAAGGATTGAGCTAAAGTGTGATCTAAAATCTACAAGATATGTTGTAAGTTGTATCAGATCAAAAATCCATTATTGTTACTTTCTAGCAATTGTAATAGTTAGTTTAAATCCTATGGACTTAGGTTGGTTTAATAGCCATGTTGTAAATCCTTTAACAGGGTGACATTCCAAGTGAATGTTTTAAAGTCCTTTGATCAGGCCCATTCCTAACAGTATGATGAAATCCTCTAACAAGGTCACATTTAACAGTGTGTTGTAAGCCTTTAACAGGGCAAGCTTTTAACAGGGCATCACTTTAGAAGAGTGAAAATCAAGTAGCATGTTATTGGTGGTTTTTCCCAAATTGGGTTTCCACGTAAATCATTGTGTCATGTGTTGATCTTGCATGTTTTATCCCTGCATATTGATTTACTATAATTTGCTAAAATGATTGATTTAAGCTTGGATGGATGAAAAGTTTATGGATTCACTATAATTTGAGAAAAAGTATTATTAGGGTATTTGGACCTTGGATAACTGATTCACGCCCCCCCCGCCACCCCCCCCCCCCCCCCCCCCCCCTCAGTTATTCTAAAGAATTCCAACAATGTGTAGTTACAGGGCTTTCCATTGCCCTCAAAATGCTTACCAACCAAAGGCATGTTGAAGGAAAGGGCAAAGAGTGCAGATTTATTAGATTTATAAAATACAACAAATACTTCTATTGCTTAAACAATTCTATTTGTAATGCTAGAAAACAAATTCAATGTATTTCTAAAGCTTCCAATTGTTTACTGTTACTATTATTATTCGCTCACTTCTCAAAAATACTTTTCTAGTACATTATGAATCTTTTACTTGAATCTTACCCCAAACCTGCCATACTAAAGGCAGGAACTTTAGCACTTGTGCCCCTTGTTGTTAATATTATTTGTATTGATTGTATATAAATTGTTATTATTTTATATTTTAATATATTTAATTTAACCTAATTAAAATATTCTCTTACTAAAGAATTATATTCTTTGTGGGCATGTAAAAGCATACACCTTTGTTTATAAGTTATAGTGCTAAAATTATTATGAAAAGTGAAAAGAAGAGAATTTATAATTAGTAAATTTTAAAGAATAATTATAAATGAATAAATAAATAAAATAGTTTTAAAATAAAAAATTATTATGCATAGTGAATATTGTGTAAACAATTTTATTTTTCTATTACTATATAGGTCCACTAGTACATTAGGCCTCCATTTTTTACAAACATTTTTGACGATAGGCCAATTTGGCTTGTTAAATTCATTTTTTTAAAAATATGATCTTTGACAATGTCAAAATTTTGACAATAGTTAAGTTTCTCGTCGAAATTTTGACAATAGTTAAGTTTCTAATCAAAAATTTGACATTGTTGGGATCATTCTGTTTTAAAAAGGGAAACACTTCATTTTGTTTTCGTGTGATACATTGTGGGTGGGAGTTTGAGTCAGGGTTGAGAGGAGAAACCGTGGCCAGAGGTAAGAGTTGATTGTATGCTTGTACTCTATGCTTGACTTTTATTCCTTGTTTGATTTAACTATGTATGTGAACATTGTAACCCTTATAAAATTTGAGCAAATTGTGGCACCAATCTTCTTGGGATGACTTCCTATTAGTACAAATTTTGTCCCCGCATCTTATTTTGTGAGTAAGGAACTAACTGTGGTCTCTAATTTGAATGAATGAGATCAACTAAACTATCTATGGAATTTAACCTATCTGTGTTTCTTTGTCTTTGACCTTAGGCATGCAATTGAGAAATTGGTTTCAATACTTCTAATGGGCCCTTGTCTCCCAACCAACAACACAAATGCAACCCCCCTATCACATCTATACAACATGTCCAATCCATGGCATTCGTGCATTCATTTAGTATATCCTCTGACCCTGAGCTAGACACCATGTAAACATGTACATGCACAATGTATGTACACCAATATATATATATATATATATATATATATATATATATATATATATATATATATGCCCTAGCATACAACCCTCTACTCCTTCTCTTCAATCTTGAATTAGGCTAGGGATCACACACACACACACACACACACACACACACACACACATACACACAACATAAATTGTATGTCTAATGAAACCCCGAAGAATACTATAACCCTTATCTCATTTGAGCAACACAAATTGTGGCACCAATCTTCTTGGGATGACTTTGTAAGGAAAATTGTAAACAAATAATATAATCATTTCCACATAAGCCATAATAGATCTGAAATAAATATGCAATTTAAATCCAGATGCAAGATAATAGACAACATATCCACAAAAATTGTGACACAAGATATACCCTGGGAAATCCTCATTGAGGGAAAACTCCAACCTCCAAAAGCATCCATCACCATGTATTATTTAGCAAAAATACCATTGCAATACAACCGTGGAATCCTTCAAAGACATAGCCACTACCAAGCAATCTATGTAAACAAGCATGAATCCACACATCCCATGTCATGCTTCCAACCTTCACAAATGCTCCTTTGGCTAACTTGTCAAGCCTTGTCTCGCTCGACTCTTTGCCTTTTTGCCTCCCATCTTTCTCTTTTCAAATCAACAACTACCCTTGTGGCTACTTATATAGTAGCAAGTCCTACAAAACCACCAAGTGATATTACATAAACTATGTGCTACCTAACTCATTGACCCCACATTTAATATTGAAAATTTAATTCTTTTCCCCAATATTAAATAATTGCATCAAATATTATCACAATGTTACAATACAACTCATCAAGTATATCCCATGGGAATCTTTCCATATTGCACACCCATCTAGGTGCAACATAACATAATAAAATAAAATAATACAGTATAACAATATTATGCAATGTGTGCAACACCCAATATCTCAACAATCTCCCACTTGTTGTATACATTGCATAGGGTCAATATGTAGCCACATAAATGAGCAATGGAACAATCCCTCCTAGCACATACACCATCATGGATCAAAGTACATGAAGTGCTACATCCTAGTACCCACAAAAAAATCAAAGTGTCCAGCATCTCACACATGAATGATCTCACCTCCTATTATGCCACTACCACTAAACATACATAGAAACCATCCAAATAGAAAGCCACCCAACCTATTGCATTAAAAGATCATAAATTCCTGTACCAACTGAAATGCCAAGCACATAAACCTAATTCAAAGGTAATCACATGTATCCATAGTTGTCAAAAGATCCATAGCTGAAATAACACCCACAGCAAGAGCCAAACCCATCCAACTACCCATACCTCCAAAGGTATACCAAGTGAATCTCACATCTTCAACATATCTAATCTGTAACCTGCAATGACAAGCATCAAGAGCAATACCTACCACATATATACCATGAAGCTCCCACTGCAGAAGCTAATGTCAAATCTATAACCAATCCACTCACAACATATCAAAGAAGTGAATCCATGTAGTCTGAAGGACATCCACAACACATAAACTAATACCCTGCAAGAACAACTCTCATAAAAAATCTCCAACACTCTCCCAAGTTCTCCACAACCAATAAAGGAAAGAGATAAAGGAACAACCATGTCATCTCTCACATGACATACATGAGCACAAACCATTGATCATAATCTCTAACCAATCTCAAATCCAATGCAAGTGAACCAAACATCCAGGAAGATAACCAAGACCAAAGAAAAATATGCAAATCATAACCTATATCATGTCCTTCTATACACACCTCTAGATATAAACTATACAAGTCTGATCTCCTCCATAAAACCTCAAAAAGAAGCTGCAACAACACCCAAACCATGCCATATAACTAATCATGGATGTAAGTCTCTCACAAAAAGATCAAACTCATAAACCACTCCTAATCCAAGGAATGTGCCCAATATAAAACCATCTCCCAAACTCAACCAAAATAACAACATATGCAAATGGAGATAATCAATGCTAAATCATCTTTCAAATGAACCCTCCAAAACTAACTCATGTACCATAGCTCAATATCCATATCCATGAAAGAAAAGCATAAATGTAATGCAATTGAGAGAAATAATGGGCTATACCTCTCAAGTAGAAAACCACTAAGTAGAACAAGAGTGGTGAATGAGAATGCTCATCAAGATATCCAAGTATCCAATCAAGACTCATCTAAGAATAATCTCCTCTAGAGTCCATATCAGGTGAATGCCCCTCAGACTTCCTGCTGAAACCAAACAATTGTCCCAACAAATACTTCTCTAATCCAAGAGAAATCAGCATCACCACTATCTCTAAGTATCCACGAGCACCTATAACCAATCAATCCATGTCAACTCCAAATACAACATAGCAATATCATGAAGTATTTGGCTTATGATCAATGTACTCAATACCAAGAAACTAAACCAAGATCATTGTCAAAGTTTCAACCATGGGCTCAAGAACATAAACATGACAACATGATCTAACCATCTCAACCAAAGAGATAACATGTTCTATATGAACATACTCTAACATGTCAAAACTCTAAACACGTATCAAGAGTATACCATGACATAATAATTAAACCATCCTAACACCAAGGATAATATGTCAAATGAAAGCATAAAACACACCTTTACCAAGAGCCCCATAAGTCCTCAAGATGCAACCATCTCCACACACACCATGAAGAAAACTATCTCCACATACCTTGAAGAACCATCTCCACACAACATGAAGTAATCAAGAACCCCATGAGTCCTCAATATCTAACCATCTTCACACACCATGAAGATAACAAGTGCACCACACAAATGTCAAAGACATTTCTGTAGCAATAGGATCTAACACAAATTTTCAACATTTGCAAACACTCAATCATTATATCAATGCCAACAACTCCCACTCAACCATGGTACCAACTCATCCATGACATCATGTATAAAATCCATCTCCTACATGAAGATCCTTCAGGTCTAAACACACAACCAAAGTGTCAATACCAAGTGAAAACAATATCTCTAAACCAAGAAAATACAAACCAAACTAGGAACTAATCTTGCACAATCACCCCATCACTGCAACAAGCTCCTACTAAACTGTGTATCCAAGCTATCCATGACACATGATAAAAAAACCATCCTCTAACCATGAGAATCAACCAAGGCATCAAACCATCAAAGAACTCAAAGTGCACATCATAAGCTCCTTAAAAGAAACCAAATAACCATAATCCTCAACCAAGAAGATATACCACCATAACCAAATCAAGAATCCAAACCAATGAACATCAAGGATGTACCTATATATCCAATCACGTCATGCCAAAATCTATGACACCATGATCACATCTATGAACTAAGAAACTAACTCTCACTATGTCCAACCTGTAAGCATAAAATAGTCAACCACAATCCTCCACCATGATTGTACCTGGTAGCAACATCTCATCCCTTCTACATAAAGAAAAAATTAGCAAATTATGTGACTCAAGGCATAAACAACCCAAATCCAAGCCACCAATCTGAATATGCATCAATATTGAAAGATCAATGGGCAAAGACAACCCATAACCAAGCTATAAATGCAACCTATAAGTATGGACCACTTAACACACTACACAACTTGTAGACCCAACAAATCATCATACATATCCAAACCAAACATTGATAACCATATCATCATAAGACCAATCTAAAATATGAACTGAGTATACAGTGACATCAAATCTTAAATCTCCAAACATACAATGTCATAAACTCACAATGTTGCCATAGTCAATATATACCATTAATTGTTCAAATTAATATATCACCAAATAAACCATGTGAAACCTAAACCAAATTTGAACCAATATGTAGAGCTTTCCAAGAGCTTTTTGTTGACTACTTGAAGTCCAAAATCTAACTCCATATGCCCAAGTTATGTCCTTATCTATGTTCAAACTAAATAACATCTGACTTTCAGGCTCTTAAAACCTAACAGAATGTCAAAATCATAGAACCAAACCTACACCAAGTTTTAGTGCTCTAAATTATGTTTCCAATTCCTATAAGTTTGAAATCTAATATCTTGAGAGAAAGTTATGGTTGTTTTACTAAGACAATCTTTTTACCATTTTCATTACGATTTTTTTTTCTATGATGAAAATTCGGACGAGTTTGAATTTGACGGCCATCACAGGCTGAAACTAAAGAAATCTTTCATTTCCTTCGAACATGGCCAAACTAGGGCATATTATATATCAAAATTTGTGAAAACATCAACCCAGATCCAATGGTGGGGTCTAGTTTTACCTAGGAGGTCATTTCTGCAAGCTCCCCCCTAAAACCCTCATTTAAATAAAACATCTAAAAAACCCTTTTGTCCAACAATTTCACATACCCAAAATCTACCAACATCCCATCATAATAGTAAACCCAAAACCCTTAGATCTACAATAAAAAAACTCATATATCTTGCCCTTTCTTTTATCCTCTCATACATTCTCATGGATTCAATCTAGGGTTACAACAAAAAAATCATAGCTCTGATACCACTTGTAAGGAAACTTGCAACAAAGAATATAACTATTTCCACATAATCCATAATAGATCTAAATAAATATGCAATTGAAATCCACATGCAAGAGAATAGACAAAATACCCACAAAAATTGTGACACAAGATATACCTTGGGAAATCCTCATTGAAGAAAAAAACCAACATCCAAAAGCATCCATCACCATGTATTATTCAAAAAAAAACCATTACAATAGAACCATGGAAGCCTTCAAATCCATAGACACTACCAAGCAATCTATGTGAACAAGTATGAATCTACACATCCCATGCCATGCTGCCAACCTTCACAAATGTTCCCTTAGCTAACCTATCAAGCCTTGTCTCGCTCAACTCTTTCTCTTTTTCCCTTCTTTCTTTTTATTTTCACATCAACAACTACCCTTGTGGCTACTTATATAATAGCAAGTCCCACAAAACCACCAAGTGGTATTACATAGACCATGTGCTACCTAACCCATTGACCCCACATTTAATATTGGAAATTTAATTATTTTCCCAATATTAAATAATTACATCAAATATTATCACAATATTACAATACAACTCATCAAGTATATCCCATGGGAATATTTCCATGTTGCACAGCCATCTAGGTGCAACATTACATAATAAAATAAAATAATACAATATAACAATATTATGCAATATGTGCAACACCCAATATCTCAATAGACTTGTTGTCAACACAAATGCAACACATGACACATATATCTATTTTTTAATCTTCAAATTAATTTCAAATTTATGTATTTGTTATGATTTCTCTAGTTTTATCTAACCTACAAATGTATTACAACAACTTATAGATTGTTTGCATTCCACACTTTATTTGAAAACACTAATTCTAACAACTAATTGAGAAATCAAGTTCAATTTGTGACTCTTTAGTGGAGACTCTTCACTTCCTATTATAAATCCTTCTAATTGTATGCATAATATTAACTTATTTGAATTTGAATTGTATAGGCATTATGTAGGCATAAATAAAAGTTTGTCAATATACAAAAGTCAATAAAGAAATTTTTATTTCTTTAAAGTGAATTGAGCTAATTGATGAACCAATATAAGCTCACACCACTGAATGGGTCTTTGATATCCAATATTGTAAATGCTCTAATTTGTTCACTTGTCACAAGCACAATTTAGTTCCCTAACACTAATACCTAATTGTTTAAACTCTAAATTGATGCTACCTAATGAATGTAAGGTTTAAAAACAATAAAAAAGAAAAAATGGAGCTGCAATGATGAACAATCCAAGAACCCCAAAGAATGAACATATAAAAGAGTGCAAATCTTCTGAATCCAAAAAAGTAGATCACTTGAAGTGGTAAATTGAATCCTGGGATCAATCTTGAATGGTAACATACTTTACAAATAGCAATCAATTTTGAAGAAAGGACCTTAGACCTCGTGCTCACCACCTTCTAAACCTTGAGATTAACAACTTGTGATCTTATAATAACAATTAGTTAAATAAGATGAATTTTTGTAGCTAAGACTATACTAAAATCTTGAATAACAACGATATTACAAACTCAAATGTCAAGGCTAATTTTGATGCAATAAGTTTTCATGAAAGCCAATCATATGTCCTAGAGTTTTTTTTTTTGGGATAACTATTACATTGAGCATTGAATTGCATTTCCTTTAAAGAACCAAGAGGTTCACTTTTATCTCAACCTATTCTCTTAATGTATTTCCATACTAAGATGAGGAAAAGAAATAATGGTAGTTCCCCACATAGGTTGTTTTTAGTGCACTAAATGAACTATAGGGGTATGTTCTTTAGGTCTTCAATTAAGACCTTAGCCACAAAGCCATTTACATATGAAGTTTTAGGAGGAAAACATTTCGGTTATGTAAATGATTACATGGTTGGACCCAACTATGATTTTGATATAGCAGTTTTGGGAAATAAAGGTCTCATAAGTTAATATAGGATTGATTTGGACTGATTTATCTATTATCTTCAATAAAATAGAACAATCAATAATTTAGTTTAAGTTATAGGTATTGTATCATTTTTGGAGTTTCCTTGTGTACTCTTTTTGAGTAACCTTAACTTTTATACTTTTGAACTATTAACCTATTTGATTAGAAATCTTGCTTAGGTTTCTTCACAAAATACACAACTATCCTTGAGCTTCATACTTGAAGGTGGCTGGTACAATATAGGATTATGTATAACAGTCTCTATCCACAAAAAATAACTAAGAATTTTCTGACTATTGAACTCAAAATTATTAAATTTTTTAACTAGGGAGCTAGACAATGGAAGCTTTTGCTGAGTTGGGGGAATGGAAGGGAAACTAAAAGTTATTAAATTGATTAAGTTATAAACAATGCCCCCACCTAGATTTTCTAAGCATTCATTCATTTAGGATTCAACAATGAATATATATTTTGTCTCTTGTTGCGCCCTTGTGATCTGTGTTTCTATAGTACTATTTTTTTAATGAAAGCTTTTATTATTATTATTATTGTATTGTATAATCCATTTGATTTGTTTAGATGCCACCCTTACTGAAGAGATATTAATATTTTATTATTTTATTATTTTCAATTATATACAAGATATTATTAATGCGTGTATGTTTATATTTGATATAATTTTATAGCCTAAATATTTGCCTGTGAAGAAGTCCATGCCTAACAATATGAACCCAGAACAAAATAAGGTGACAATCACTAAATTGTGGTCTTAGTTCAAAAGAAAAGATGATGGAAAATTTTATTTTCCTTGCAAAAAATATAAGGGCTTAAAGAATCAAAGAATTCTAATCATAATAGGTTAGAGGTATTATAGGCAATATGATCACATTAAAGAGGGAAATTATTTTCATCCTTTGGTGAATGTGGATTTTGAACTAGTGGAGCGTGGAGGTGTGAATGTCGAAGCAGAAGGTAATTCTCCCATGTAAGAAGATTTATCTTGAGGTAGAGAACACAATTGAAGATGTTGGTATTAGCACAACTGATAATGTGCCAGAGAACAAGATTGAAGAAGATGTTACTGGTGCAATTGATGAAGATGATGAAGATGATGATAATATCACATCTAATGATTATGATGAAGAGAACCTTGATATATCTATAATTGAAAAGCAATACGAGCCCCTGTACCAAGGATCCCAAATAATGCTTCCCTTCACTATATTGTCATTGCTAAACTTCAAGGTTATGAATGGTATATCAAATGTAGTGATCTCATGTATGCTAAGGTATAGTGTCATTTTTGTCATCTTCTTGTTATAAATTTGTTTAGTGCTCCCCTTGGGATTTGTGACAAGGGCTTAACCACCTCCTATGTACTATAAGTTGAGTGGTTGTATCATGCATTCACAGACTAGTATTTTTGGTGCAACAAAAATCCCACTCTAATAAGTGGTATCAAAGCTTGGTCATAGGTTCGAATCCTCAGACCCTCAGGTAACACTAAGTGGGAGACTGTTAGAATTTTTTTTAGTGCTCCCCTCAGGATTCATGACAATGGCTTAACTACCCTCATATGTACTATAAGTTGAGTGGTTATATCGAGCATTGTCAGATTGATCTTTTGGTGCAACGACAATCCCACTCTAACACTTCTATGTTAATGTACCATTAATGTTCTTTATATTAACAATTTTTTTCATAGGTTGATAGGTGGATATTTTTTACCACTATCAAACATTCTACCTCACTCTTACCAAGAATTATCAGCCATTATGAAAGATATATGGATTGGAGTATCAAACAATACATGCATGTCCCAATGATCATATCATATATCATAAACAACACGAATTTGCAACACAATGCCTTGATTGTCACATTAGTAGATATCAATCAGATCAAATAACCAAAAAGACACCTCACAAGGTTCTTCAGTACATTCCCATTATTCCATGTCCACAACGATTATTCAGCATATACTTTATGGATTACCATGCACATAATAAAAGTCAATATGACATTATGCGGATACCTGCAGATGGTTATACATTTATGGACATAATAGATAGGTGTCTAGTATTTAAAGAAGAACCTTGCAATCTAAATCTTTCATTGGTAGTAGATGGTATCAATCTATTTCGAGAGATGAGATCTATTTACTTAGTCTAGCCTATTTTTGTTATTAACAATAAAATTCTTCCTTGGATCCCCATAAAGATGGAGCACATAATGTTGGGAATGATTGTACCAAGCATTTTTCCAATTAATAGTTATCTAAATTAATTTATAAGCATAGTATCAAAATGACCATTATAATTATGTTTTGTTTATGTTCATTCAACTAGGTAAGTACCAAGTGAAAGATATGAATGTATATATTGAACCCTTGATTGATGAGTTGTTGGAGTTATGGAATGGGTCACTATGTACAACATCTCTAGACTAATTTGTGAAAGATAATTTCAATTCCGTGCAATGCTTATATGGACAATACATGATGCCCCTGAACTAACACATTTTTGTGGTACATAAAACTATTAACACATTTTTTTGTATGTACTAGTGCTAACACATTTTTCATTGTATATTTACCCTGCACGTGACAATTGTAAATTTATGAATCCTCTAGTACACATGTCATCCAATTATACATGATCTTGTAGGTCTTTAGACAAAGGGAAAATTTGTATGTCCAATTTATGGTCCAAAGATAAAATCTTGTCATTCAAAAAGTTTAGGAAAGTAGGTGTTTGATGAATCGTGAGCCATTGACCCTATAAGCATGTGTAAAAAGAGCCTAAAAAGCATCAATATATAATTTCTTGTACTTTTGATTGATCCAAATCCAATCGAAAAGAAAGAGGTGATGGGAAATGAATTGTGCAAAGAGAAGATTGTTTAGAAGTAAGAAACAATGAATATTTAGCCAGGAGAATAGTTCAATAAAACTTTATGTTTTATATTAATTTATGGATCATGAACCAAAATATGTATGTGTTGTTACAACATTTTTTGAAACCTCACCGAGTTATTCCACCTAATGAGGGTATCAGTGCAGCTCTTATAGGTATGTGATTTCAATTTTCAACTATCAAAAGGAACATCATCAAAATCACCAATGCTTCTCTATTGTAGTCTATTAATAGTCAAATCTACACCATTATTTTCTTCATGATTATTATTGACAATTTTATATTACTGTTGTCATGTTTTTGCAATCTATATTTTAAAAAGATAATACATTGTATATATGATTATTTTTTAGGTCTTGATGACGTGCATACACCTCCTTTGACAAGGTTGGCCAATACTCTGACATTGCCAACTATAGGATCACCAAAAAGGAATATGCAAACATCCATGCCTGCTACAACTAGAGCTAGTAAATCCTTGTTTTGCTATGTTTTGTTGTGTTAAATATTATTTTATTTGTACTTTCTTCTTCATTTGATCATAGTATGACATTGATTAACTTTGTGTAGTAACAGGTGCACCTTCTCATGATGATAGAACAAATACCAGTATTGGTGATAATTTACCATCCTTTCCTAGAGAAGCCCATGTTACTTCTACTGGATCATTGGAGGCATCATTGTTGATAGTTGAGAAAGATATGATTCCCTTAAAATTTCCTAAGATTCTAGGTACTTTAAAATTGTAATTATTTAGAGTGTAATTTTAGTTTACTTATTCATAACTCATTTTCCACTAATGATCCCATGATGATTTTGCAGGAAACAGTCTTTTTTATGAAACCTTTTTTTATCTAACATTGAAGATATTTGGGCCCACATTATGTAAAAGGTATGTAGCTTCATATAATTGGTAGAATATTTTTTTTGGTCATCCATTTGTTGTAATATATTCAAGGTACATAGATTGAACTAATTTTTTTATCTAGAGCAATTTTATTTTTTGTTAAAATGCAGAATGACCAAGGCCATGAATTAAAAGGTCAGCCATAAAATCTCTAGGGGATCTCTTTGGTCAAGATATTTTTAATAGAGTCCAAATTCTTAAAAAATCTTCCAAACATCTAAAGACTGTGAGAGGCTAATATAGAAGGACTCTAAAGGTCAACCCAAAGTAAGAGCACCCTCCTATGGTTCGAGAGCTAGAGTGGAATGAAATCATTGAAGATGCAAAAGAGATAAGACTAAAAGATAAATGAATTAAACCACCACTTGAAAAATAAGTATGTGGTAGTATTAATGTAATTATACACAAAATAGTGATCTTTATATTTATATAATCTAATATATTTCCAATATATTTCAAAGTTGACATATATGAGGTTAATAAGGGTCCTAGAATAGTTTAGAGGTCCTAGGTAGTCAATTTCAATAAAAATTGCAAATGTAATAAAAAGTTGCTAAGCAATTTTTGCTTAAAAGTTACATATTGCTAATGAAGGAGTTTGAACCAATTATAACTACTCCCTAGGTAGTTGATCAGTCAAACATGCTTATAAATGTATGATCCAGCCTTCCCAAAAGAATAGGTTGGTTGATGTACGGATTTTTGTTGATTTCAATAAAATTTACTAGTTTTTTGGCTCAAAAGTACTGCATTTTAATTTTCCCACGTGTTGTATGGATTGGGAAGGGTGGTTCAATGGTCTCAGGAGTAACTTGGTTGAGTTCCCTATCCAATGCACTTGGTTTGAACTTGATTGGTGATCTCTATCAAAAGTTACAACATTTTCTTTCAAAATTGCCCAGAAACCCTGGGTTTAGCAGGGTTTTGTGCAAATGGACATATAGATCATGATTGTACAGTTCAAATGGCACAAAACCCAATGAAAATGGAAGCTCTAGGAGTTTATTTTCATATCCAAAAAGTAGGAGTTGAAAAACCAAAGGGAGTTAATTTTTCTTGCAAACCCTAGGCCAAATATTTGTATGTATTTGGTCTTAAATTGAAGGAATTTGATTGTTGGAGTTGTATGTGAAGGAAAGTAACTAAATAAAAGGTGGATTAGTAGTGTCCTAATTACCCCTTGGAGTTATGAAGACCTAGCTCTTGTCTATGCACCCATTTCATTAGTCTTCCTTTGAAAACCAAGCCTAAAGGGGCCCATTTAGGTATGTGTACTTAGGTAGATTAGTGGAGTGTTGGAATAGATTGGAATTTGATCTTTTGGGATATTTTTGGGGTTGTTAAACACTTCTTATTTCCACCTTAGAATAGGTATTGGATATTTGGTTATGTCAAATGCAAAAATTTCTCACCTTTAGCCCTTGTAGCCCTATTTGTGAATAGGTTGGTGGAACTTACATGAAAGTTGGAAAAGTGTGTTTAGGGATTGGATTGTTGTTCTTGAGGTTGATATAGGTGCATTGCAGTTAGTAAAGGGTGTTTGAAACACATTGGAGTCATATTTGCATACTTGGTGATTTGAGAGCATTGCCCTTAGACTAAACCTTCCACTATTGCACTCTACATCAATTTTGGACCAACATCCCTATTTCTAATTGATGCCCTATTTTTGAGCATGAAAATGGATAATTTAACAAAGAAACTCCAAGTATAATAGACTCCCAGACCTTGTAACTTTCAACAATCATCATTCATGGCATAAAACTCCCAATTCCATAAGCAATCTGTCCCAGACCTACTGGAACCCCAAAATCCCAAATTACCTTCTTTCAAAACCTCAAATCTAGGGTATCACAAATATCACCCTTCCCCAAAATTCTAGATCAAATTGGTTGATCATACACCTTTACATTGGTCATATAAGATGTTCCAAATCACAAAATACTCCTTTCACATGTCTACAACTCTCGCTATTGTACCTAACCACCATTTCCATTCTGATTTCTTCACTATTTCAGACTGTGATCACATTCCCATCCATTTCTCTACGTATAAAATGTTAGATTTATATAATATAAGGTCAATAATTGCCATTTCATGGTCTTAGGGCCCTTTATCCCATGAAATGGATCCTCTACATTAAAGAGATTAGTATAACTGTTAGGTAAAAGTATTGAAAACTGTGAGTGTTATGTGGATGTGCAAAACAATGACTTTGATTAAGTTTTAAAACATTCAAAAGGAATTGGAAATTGTTGTTAGGTCTTACTCAATCCATTTGAAATGCATCTCAACTTAGAAGATTCAAAAAGACCCCCCAAGAAGTAATCAAAATGATGAAAAATTGCATTTAAATATTTGAATTTTAATCAAAAAAGTAATTATAGCCATTTTTTTTTAATATTTGAATTTTATAAATAACAAAATGGCTTTAATTTGATATTCAACCCTTATTCTAATACCTTGGTAATGAGCTACCAAATATTGAAACTGCACTCAAATCCAATATTTATAAGGATAAGGAAGTATTAGTCTTGTAGCTAGGAAAATGAGCTCAATAAACACTTTTGAGATGGTCATCTTGTGATGATCATAGATAAATCATTTCTAGGTTCTCTTAGTTTTTTTAGAATATACTAACTATATTTCATATTGATCAACTCTAGAAAGAAACTGATTTGAAAAGCATTATTTTCTACAACACTGCATCAATAATTTAAGAAAGGACACATGACAGTGTCTTGTTTTCAAATTTGAACCCAAAACACAAAGGCAATAAAAATTGTAAGAAGGAACAGAACCAAATAAATGTAATATCCTTGTTTTTTCTTTTTAGGGAATCTAAAGGACTGATGTCCTACTTGTTTACAAGTAAAGCACTTACCAGTGAACACACTAGGCCCTCTTCCACTAGACCTTCCTCTACGATTGGATCTTCTACCCCTAAATGTCCCTCTATTAGCAGACTCACTTTCAGCATTTGAACCACTAGATTCCTCCTAATTTTTATTAAAAGATAAAAGCATGTTAGTCATAATATCATTATTGGTAACAATGTTCCAAATGCAAAGAATTATTTGTTTGAGTTTCTACCAATGATCAAGCGGCTTACTGAATGGCTTGATGAGTCTTGGAAACTTCTCCCATTGTATCCTTGTTTTTGCCAGTTTGAAGTTTCTGGTTACATGCACACAATCATGACTTTACATCACAAAGCATTCACATTCTAAAAATTTTCATGTTCTTTCATTACTTTTTGATCTAAACAAAAAATTCTAAACTTTCACTTATTCAAATGACTAATCTGAAAATGGGTCCTATTAAAGAATATAATATAAATTCAAATAATGTATCTAGATTCTAAAAAAATAAAAAAATAAAATCTATGATTTAAACTTATCTCATTACTTGCACATTATAACAATACGGTCCACCTTGTCATGTGGACAGTCTTGGGGGAGAGGTTGCAACATTGTATTTCGATCTAATTGATCACTCTTTCTCTCTTTCCCTCTCTCCCCATTCAATCCAATAAGCCAATTGGATCTGCTCTACATTTTAATGTCTCAAGTATTGCCTCATGGTTTGACTCGCGACCTTTCCAAAGAATCTTATTATGTGGTTTTCCACCATATTTTATCAAGTGGACATTTGATGAGACAACAAAGTTTGAATAATGAAGATCATCCTCTCTATTTGCGAATCCTTGAATAACCACAAGTTAGGGTTCTCCATAGAGTATCATCTAAGCCGTGTGTTGGTTACAACCACTACATCAACATGGTACTTTAAACCTTCATAATCTATAATCGAGTGATCCAATTTTTGTTTGGCTTGGACACAATGACATAAATAATAATCTATCCCTTCTTCATTGTCTTTAGGTGCAATAATAGCAAAAACATGGCGTGCAGTGACAAATGTACAAAATATGGTCATTAATTCAGAAAATACTTAGGTAAAAGTTATAAAGTTACACATTGAAATTACAAAGATATATAAATATATATAATACCAGGTTGCACTAGATTAGACAAGTAGTCAAAGTCAATAGATGAATCAATCTATACCATTTCCAATGCTTGTGGGGGATGATAGGTGTCAGTTGGGTCTAAAACCCATATATCCCATTTGTCCACCCATTCAGTCGACTCACACTCATCCCAATTTTTCTTTGCATATGATGGACAATAGCATGTCACTTTTCATGTGTGGATACTCTGTGAACCTGCATCAAAGCTTCTAAAAGAGTGCAACTCATTGGATCCTGTTAGTGTGCAACAATCCTCATATGGTGCAATGTTAGTATTATCTATCAACCAAAAAAATTTACAAACCGTACACTCACCTTCCTTACCTAGACCCATTGTAGCATTACACCACTGGATGATGGATTTTGTGTCTATCAATATTGCTCCATCTTTGTATGAGCTAAGGCTCTTTTGATGCATGTGCCTTCACCATCGTGCTCTCTCTTTCCATGACCAGCCTATGTGAAATTCCACATATATTGAATTCTACACAACCGGTGCATCCTGCTCAACCAATAGAACATCCATGCATTCTTGAATTCAGATGTGCAATTGTCTAACCAAATAATGTGCTGACAATATGTGATGCTCCTGTTAGCCAAATCTCCAATAAATAGTTGAAAACAACCCTGTAAAAACTCTATACAATGTGATTGATCATCTCTAATGTAAAAATGGTACTTCCTCAAAATCTTCCTATCATCTTCTATACTTGTCGGTGAATGCATGAATGTTATGTGAACAAATATGGAAACCTATTGAGAAGTATAATACTTTGCTTGCACCTCATTTTTTGGTTGTAGTGTGTAGTTCTCTACGAAGTCTACAACTGAAACAATGGTATCCAATGGAAACATATCCTTGCACAACTTGAGTTGCAAATCTAGCCATCGAGCTATGTGTATGCCTTGCATTCTTGTAAATAATCTTTTCATGAAAAATCTTCATGAACTCATACACTGGAATATTTTAAATGACTAAATCACATCTTTTACCTCGTTTCCCATCTTTTGGAGCATATGTCACTGTTTTAAATTTTCCATAATCTACTAGTTCATTTCCAATTGCATGTGTACTATCCATATGTTCACAAGTTGATAAAAGTTGCAAACCACAAAATAAACATGTACCATTCAAGCATGATGTCTTTTAAAATTGTTGGCCATCCCCTATTTCATATAAAATGTTGGATATGAATTCCCTTGAAGATCTTGGTGGCTCATTCATGTCACAATCCTGCAAAAACAAACTCAAAATGCAAAAACACACATATATGCCTAAAAGCATCAAAATGGTTAGAAAATTCAATATGTATCTTATAACAACAAGTTGTGTGTGTGTGATTTATCTTGACATAAAAAGGTTTACCCATCTCAAAAAATCTTTGACTTATTTGAATTTGAGGATACATACCAATAAATTTTGCAAAAAAGTGTGTCTAAGTTGAGTCCAAAAAATGTTTCACATGTGGGTCATGATTTTGGTTACCAATCCTCCTTCTTACAACATCTCTTTGATTAGGAAAAACACGTGTGCTATTTTTCTAAAAATCTTTGATCAATAATTTCAAAGCTTCACTAATTTCTTTATCCTTTCGTGATAGTCTACCAGTAAATGTCCATAACTCATTTTTTGTTGGATCTTCTAATCTCTGATGCCTTAGCATGGCTCTCCTTATAGTACCGCTACCAAATTTTAATTTTTTTCTTGTCTTTATCATGAGTCAAGCTTTTTTCATTTGGCTACTTACTATTATCGATGTAAGTACTTGTCTAGTGATATTACTATCTTTGGTGCATGATTTCGAACCCACTTTGTCATATGCACTCATTAGATTCTTTACAATGTTTTTTTCATTTGAATCGTCCGTCGTTCTTAGCCCAAGAATCTTTATGATAGGCCTAAATTTTAAATTTCTCATCATTTCAACAAATAATTGGCATTGACCTATAATATTTAATTCTTCAAAAAATAATCTCCATATACAATTAACTTTTCTTTGACAAGTATGCTTGCTAATCTTGTCAGGAATTGATTTCAAAATGTTAGTATCAATATCAATCAAATATTTTGGTCTTCTAAAATGAATTCTAGAAGGTCTCATAATCTCTTCCATTTATTCAACATTTTGAATATCAACATAAGGTTGAGTGTATTGTGTACCTTGAACCGAAGATGATGTGCCTTGGCAATAAGATGCAAAAGATGGAAATCACCTACTTGATGTGTTGATGTTGTGTCTTCAACATGACATGATGGAGTGTGTACATCGTCAAATCTAAAAATTAGTGTCTCTTCAACATGAGAGGATGATATGACTCCAACATTGGAAGAAGGTGTAGCTTCACAATTCAATTGTCTTTTTGAGCGTAACAGTCTCATTCGTTCTCTTTGTATTTCCAATTCTTCCTCTTTGTTTCTTTGTATCGATGGTTCTTGATCCTCTTTGAAATTCAATTCTTCATTATAGCTTTGCAATTTTCTTTGTTGATGTAGTAGTTTCATTTTATCTCTTTTAATTGCCAAATCTCTCTCCCTATCTTCATTTGTTTGATTTTTTGGTTTCTTCCTTTTCATGATGATGATTTCTACATATCAAATTATTCAAACATCTAAATTACTTACAATGTGTAAATTACAAATCATTCAAATGCATATAAAAATTACAATTATTTAATGAATACACAATATATATCAAACAACTTATCAAATTTCTAACCATTTCAAAATAACATTTCATTCAAACATACAAATTTCAATGAATTCACTATATATTAAACAACATGTCAAATTATAATCAAATATGTATCTATATATCAACAAACAATATTTAAAAAGGATTTCACTAACCTTTCTATACAAAGACTATTAAAAAAGTCTTCAAATCGCATATCCAATGATTGAATTTGGTGTTTGCTAGCTTCAAAAAGTATTATGTTCAAACATGTGTTTTCTATCAAAATAACATAATGCACAACAGACCAAAAGTAGAGAATGGATGCAATGAGACCCAAACTTTCTTTTTTACCATTTTTGGGTGATTTGACATAGCACATATGCACTATAGTGTGTATGCACTATGTCAAAACACATCTCTCCCTATCCCACCATCCCCCATCCCCTACTCTCTCTCTCCTCTTCTATTCCCTACTCTCTCTCACACTCTCCCTCTACTACTCCCTCTCCCATTGCCTGCTCTCTCTCACTCTCCCTCTCCTACTCCCTCTCCCATTGCCTACTCTCTCTCTTCTCTCCCATCCCCTACTCTCTCTGTCTCACACACTCCCATCCCCCTCTCTCTTCGGCTACTCTCTCTCATCCTGCACTCTCTCTTTCTCTCTCTACTCTCTCTCCCCTCTCCCATCCCCTACTCTCTCTCTCCCACTCTCTCTCTCCCACCACCTAATCTCTATCTCCCTCTCCCACCGCCTACTCTCTCTCACCCTCTCTCCTCTCCCATCCCCTACTCTCTAGATTTCTCAAACACACTCCCATCCCCCCTCTCTCTCTCTCCCCCTCTCCCACTGCCTACTATCTCTCTCTCTCTCACTCTCTCACTCTCTCCCTCTCTACTCTCTCTCCCATCCCCTGCTCTCACTCTCTCTCCCATCCCCCTATTCTCTCTCACACTCTCTCCCATCCCCTACTCTCTCTCTCACACACACTCCCATCCCCCCTCTCTCTCCCTCTCCAACTCCCTCTCCCACCACCGAGTCTCTCTCTCTCCCATTTGCTACTCTCTCTCTCTCTCTCTCTCTCTCGCTACTCTCTCTCTCCCCTCTCCCATCACCTACTCTCTCTCTCTCACTCTCACTCTCACTCTCACTCACACACACACACACACACACACACACTCTCTCTCTCTCTCTCTCTCTCTCTCTCTCAATCTCATCCTCTCCCTCTCTACTCCCTCTGCCACCCCCTACTCTCTCTCACATTTTCACACTTTCTCCCATCCCCTACTCTCTCTCTTTCTTACACACATTTCCATCCCCCCTCTCTCCCTCTCCCACTCCCTCTCCCATCACCTACTCTCTCGCTCCCATCCCCTACTCTCTCTCGAGCTACTCTCTCTCTCTCTCCCCCCTCCCATTCCCTACTCTCTCTTTCACACATATGCACTCCCATCCTCCTCTCTCTCTCTCTCTCTCTCCCTCTCCCACTCCATCGCCCACCGCCTACTCTCTCTCTCCCCCATTCCCTACTCTCAATCTCTCTCTCCCACCTTGTACTCTCTCTCTCTCTACCACCCCTACTCTCTCTCACACTTCCTCTCTCTCCCATCCTCTACTCTCTCTCTTACACATTCATATTCCCCCCCTCTCTCTCCCTCTCCCACCACCTACTCTCTTTGTCCCATACCCTACGCTATCTCTCTTACACACACTCCCATTCCCCCTCTCTCTCCCTCCCACTCTCTCTCCCACCACCTACTCTCTCTCTCTCACTTTCTCTCTCTCTCTCTCATTGCCTACTCTCAGCCTCTCTCTGCCACCCCTACTCTCTCTCACACTCTCTCCCATACCCTACTCTCTCTCTTACACACACTCCCATCCCCCCTCTCTCTCCCTCTCCCACTACCTATTCTCTTTCTCTCCCATCCCCTACTCTCTCTCTATCTCTCTCCCCCCTCTCCCATTCCCTACTCTTTATCTTTCACACACACACCCATCCCCCCCCTCCCATTCCCTACTCTTTCTCTTTCACACACACACCCATCCCCCCCCTCTCTCTCTCCCCCAACCCCTACTCTATCTCTCAATCACTCTCCCTCTCCCACTGCCTACTCTCTCTCTCTCTCTCTCTCCATCTCTACTCTCTCTGCCACCCCCTACTCTCTCTCACATTTTCACACTCTCTCCCATCCCCTACTCCCTCTCTCTCTCTCTCTCTCTCTCTCTCCATCTCTACTCTCTCTGCCACCCCCTACTCTCTCTCTCACATTTTCACACTCTCTCCCATCCCCTACTCCCTCTCTCTCTCTCTCTCTCTCTCTCTCTCTCTCTCAAACACATTTCCATCTCCCCTCTCTCCCCCTCTCCCACTCCCTCTCCCACCACCTACTCTCTCTCGAGCTACTCTCTCTCCCCCCTCTCCCATTCGCTACTCTCTCTTACTCTCCCTCTCCCACTCTGTCTCCCACCACCTACTCTCTCTCTCTCCCCCATTCCCTACTCTCAATCTCTCCCCCATTCCTTACTCTCAATCTCTCTCTCCCATCCTGTACTCTCTCTCTCCCCATCCCCTACTCTCAATTTCTCTCCCATCCTATACTCTCTCTCTGCCAGCCCTACTCTCTCTCACACTTCCTCTCTCTCCCATCCCCTATTCTCTATCTCTCTTACACACATTCACATTCTCCCTCTCTCCCTCTCCCTCTCTCACTCCCTCTCCCATCGCCTACTCTCTCTCCCTCTCTCTCCCCCATCCCCTACTCTCTCTCTCTCTCTCTCCCCTCTCCCATCTCCTACTCTCTCTCTTTCACACACACCACACACTCCCATCCCCCCTCTCTCTCCCTCTCCCACTCCCTCTCCCACTGCCTATTGTCTCTCTCTCTCTCTCACTCTCTCCCTCTCTACTCTCTCTCCCTTATCCCTTGCTCTCTCTCTCTCTCACTCTCTCTCTCCCATCCCCTACTTTCTCTCTCTACCACCCCTACTCTCTCTCACACTCTCAAACTCTCTCCCATGCCCTACTCTCTCTCTCACACACTCACATCCTCCTCTCTCTCCCCCTCTCACACTCCCTCTCTCACTACCTAATCTCTCTCTACCATCCCGTACTCTCTCTACCACCCCTACTCACTCTCTCACACTTCCTCTATCTCCCATCCCCTACTCTCAATCTCTCCCCCCATCCCATACTCTCTCTTTGCCACCCCTACTCTCTCTCACACTTCCTCTCTCTCCCATCTCATACTCTCTCTGCCACCCAGGCTACTCTCTCTCACTTCCTCTCTCTCACCCCCTACTCTCTCTCTCTCTCTCTCTCTCTCTCTCACACACACACACACACACACACACACACACACACACACACACACACACACACACACACACACACAGCCATCCCCCCCTTCTCTTGCTCTTTCTTTGCATCTCTTCTTCCTTCAATATGCACTATTTAGGTCTCAATAGTGTGTGTGCACTATAGTGTGCACGCGCTATTGAGACCTAAATTCAAAAGCTTTAAATAGGTGCACGTGTTATTGAGACCCAAATTCAAAAGCTTTAAATAGGTGCACGCACTATAAGATGTACACACTATTCAAAACTTTGCATTAAAACTAAGCTTAAGGCTTGGTTTTTCCTTGGAGATCCAACCCAAAGGTTTGGAGTTTATAAACCAGTTTGAGACATGTTTGGCTGCAAACATACAAAAGATGATTGATTTTTCTTGTGTGCTCTCCTTCAAGATTCCTCATAGTTGGGCATCGATAAGATCAGGTTACATGACATTGTAGGTCTCTGTGTTAGCTATATAGCCATATAATTTATTTTTAATTTGAACTATTTCAAGCCTTTCATCTATAATTTCTTTTGAATGTATGTCCATTTTTTGTCAAAAACCATCATGTACTAATTGGGCTGTAGATTTTAGCTTGTTCATCAAATTTTGCAACAACTTAGTTTTTTTAGAAACTAAACTCCATTCTACACACTTTGAAATTATATTTTTTGATTTTAGATTAGTTTTCAATCATTTCTAGGGGGAGCACACATATATTTCACATTTTTGGGATGTGTCTAGTTAAAAAATTCATTAAAAAAAATACACATTATAAAATTACCTGAAAAATTTGGGATAAACTAAATAGTGTTAAGTAACTTTTGACCAGAATGATTAAAGAATTTATTTTTTTAAAAGTTAAAATAGGGGGGCCACACTTTCTACTGTGTTATTTTTTTTGGAATAAATAGTACCACTTTCTATGGCCCCCTTTTTTGAGGACCTAAAACTAAATCATTTTGAAAAAAATTAGTAGTTTAAAAACTAGATTCAAAGGACTACGACTTTTGTTTTTGTCATATCTTAAAATTTTGAGCATAACTATCTTCAAATTCTTATTGAAGTTCAAAAATTGTTGATTTTAGGAAAAAGGTGTCTACTTATACCCCCCTTTTGGCATCACAACTTGGTGCACTTACCCAACAACAAAGGTGAGAATATTGTAGAAATGCTTTACTACCCTACCACAAAGTTGTTAAGCTTTCTTAGAATCTTTCTTGACATGAAAGATACCTAGCCTGGCAACGAGATAGTCTAAACAAGTAAAACTTAGAGGAGTAATGAAATTGTGCTACACAAATAATGTCAAGAACACTAATTGGTCAACAACATTCTCATAGTTATCACTTTGGTATCACAGTCTCATCTCCAACAATTATAGAAAAAATATAACATGGTTAATCCAACATTGAGTTGCATATACCCATCAACATACACGGATAAAACCATAAAGTCCATTAACATGCATCAATGAATCACATCACCTTAGCTCATCTCTAGCAAGAAAATTAGTCCAATTTTAAAAAGAGCATACAAGTACTACCATCAAATCTCTATTGACACATGTTATAAATTCATATATTAAGCTAATTCCCATAGATAACAATGAAACTCTTTTCCCATCAATTAATATTCCAAGTATGTTACCATATTTTGAATTACTCTCATCAAACATAGATAAACAAGGTGTAAATTTAAGTAACGAGAATCTTTAGTTTTTATTACGAAGATGCTTGGTTTCATTCTTCAGTATGATACATCTTGTTGTTGCATCCTTAAGATTCTTTATAGTATTACATAAAGTTGATTGTATTGAGGATGTTAACTGACATTTAACAGGTCTTAGAATCTAAGTGTTTCAGAATAGTTCCCTAATCTACAGAGTACATACTTACTCACAGGTTATATGAAGTACAAAGAAGTTTGGTTCCTATCTATTACTGTCAACCTTCTATTCATCTATTCCCTGATTAAGGTAATTGTTATAGCATTCATAAAACAATCCATATCTCAAAACCAATACCTTGCACATATTTTGCTAAGGCCCAAAAGAGCCACAAATGGAAGAATCAGTTTAATGTACTCTCCATGTTTATACCATGGTTCCCAAAAACATTAAGATTGGTTTTTTCACTTGTAAAAAGTTAAAGTCAAACATTATATACTCTAGAAGGTGATTATCAGAAAAGCATTTAAAAAGAATTTGATGTTTTTGGAATTACACAATGAGAAGAGGTGATGTTTACCATACTTGTATTACAACACATTAGTGCATTATTTTCTCAGAATTTAGAACCTTTTGACAAAATGATTTTCAATAAAGGTAACCTACTGTTTTACAATGAAATTATAACCAAATAGTCCCTCCAGTATGTATGTTGTGTGTCATTTGTGTTGTGTTCCTCAAAGTTTTGAGTTATCACAATCAAAATGTTATTTTAATAACAACATAGAATCACAACAACATTTTAATTTACATCAGTTATCATTTTGCTGACTGTTCTCTTTTACAGCTTGGTAAATTTGTAAAAAGAAATAATTCCAAAGGTCCATATGTATGTTTAGTTGTATTCAATAATGATTGCCCTTAGCGGTTTCAAATGGAAGTTTAATATGAGAGATTTTCAGTAACAATAACTGGTAACTGTATGAAACTCATTACTCTGACAAGTCAATGCATTAGATTACTTGCATACATTATTCAATAACAGCCAAATGGTTAACAAGAAGATAAACATGGCAATGCCTCCACCTACATATAATGAACATTGAGCAATTAATTACTTTAAAGAGCCTCGAACGATAGTATTTTCCCAGCCAACATAGCTGATCACGCTATAATGGTGATTTTGAAATCTAATACCCCCCATTAGGTCATGTGATTGTTAATACTCCCTAGCATAAGGAACAAGACACACAGGTTACCGATACACTACATTCTCTTCCTCCCTAATAGAGAAGTGATTGATCTCAAGTATGATGGTCGTTCAGAAGCAATGAAAAAAGTTAAATGGAGTTCCATCTCCATCAACGGTTCCTATTGTAATGTTTGCTATCAAAACTTAGTATTTCAAACCTTGCGTTGAAAACTGTTAATTACCACCCATTAACCCATCTTAATGAAAGATATTGAATCAGAAATTGACACAACTAGGGTACAACATGACAAGCGGTTTGGGAATGATGCATTCAAGCAGTTTCACGTGTCCTTTCAGTAAAGATTGGAGCCACATTCAAATTGGAGTTGTTGGGTCTAAGATTTGTCTTTTTTGCTTTGAAAAAGAGAAAATCAAGTAGGGATGTTAACCATTTTGGTACCATAAAGGAAACTACAAAGAAAGAATATATTTAACAGTAAGAAAAGGAATACTTCATTCAAGACAAGAGCATGCAAATTTTAGAGAGAACCTGGTATTTCTATTTTCTTGTCAGACCCTGTCCCCCTTCCAGTTGCTGATCCCCCCTCTTAGTCACTTCTATTAAGAGCCTCTTTCCAACAATCAAACAAGAAACCCCCTTCTTATGAATCACCAGTCCGCAATGGCATGAGCAGAGAACAGGTCACCTTTAAACATCACACACTAAGGGAAGAATTAAGCTTGTGAAAAATAAGTCAACTTTGACTATTTAACACTTTTGGTCTAGGAATTAAGCTTAGTGTGTGATGTTTAAGCCATTCCCAGAGAACATAGTTTCAGTAATCTCCAATGCTTTTTCCCCAAAACTCTGGCCATCAATACACTTCAAGAATGAAGAGAAATTACCCTTTGGAGACGAGGAATGAAATCCGTACAGTATGGTATGATCCTCCCTTCCTTATGAATGTCCTTGATGTTAACATATTACCCGAGGAAGCACACCCCCCACAATCTATAACTGACCCAATCTACAATATCCAACAATGATGATAACAAATTCTAATCATTAATTATAATTTATAAAATTGGTTCATTTTTCCATCCACATGGAAATGTGATGCCGATTATTCAGCGAGAAGAAGTTGGTTGTGATAGTTTTTCATATGGAATGTTTTAACAGCTTCTTGATTCTGCACAAGCTGTTTGTCATTGAAATCCATAAATGTGATGGCTTTTCTTCATCGACTAAGAATAAATGTAGCATATTGTGCATGGTGTAGAGAGAGCTCTACATATATAATATCTTATTCAATGAATAATAATTGAATAATGGATAGTATCTATTAGCTTATTCAATGAATAATAATTAAATAATTGATAGTTTGTAGGGATATATATGGGTAGTAGAGTTGGCTTGAGGTTGTGGGTAGTTTTTTATGGTCTAAAGTTCAAATTTGCTCTCAGATATGAAATGTGAAATGACTTGTAGATGGATGAACTCAGTGGTAGAAGATTGCATTAGCTTGCACATGTACTCAAGATGCGAGCTAAGTCATGAGAATACCTTCCATGCAACTAAAAGACTAATAATAATTGTTGGCAACTTTTATATTTTAATCTTTCTTTATTAATTGGACATATAATGTTTAAGAATAAATGTGTGAAAAAGACCCTAAGAAAGTAGATGATATTAGATTATAGCATTATAAAGAATTATTGTTTTGGTCTATTTCATACCATTCATATTATGTATTTAATTTTATATGTAACTTACGAGATGATAGTAAAGCCCATCTTATGTTGTTGCATTTTTCTCTTACTTATTTGTTTACTTAAGTCACACAACTCATTCTTTTTGTTTTTATGAGGGAATTGTGGAGCTTTGTTAAGAGCCTTGCTATGATATTTGTTGACACTATTGTTGAAAAAGTAATTGGATATAAATTATATATAAGATGTCAATGGATCATAGGCACCACAAGAATACCTCCCATGCAACTTAAAAACTAATAATAATTAAATGATTGTTGGTAAATTGTATATTTTAATATTTCATTATTGAATTGGACATCTAATGTTTAAATGTGTGAAAGAGACCATAAGAAAGTAGATGATATTAGACTATAGTAGTAAACAAAATTATTGGTTGGGTTTGTTTCACATAATTCATATTTTATACATAATTTTATATGTTGACAATGTGATATTAGAGCCCACCTTATGTTGTCACATATAGCTCTTACTTATGTCCTAACTTTAAGTCACATAATTTATTTATTTATTTTCATGAGAGAATTGTGGAGCTTTCTTAAGAGCATCCCTATAATTTTTGTTGAGACCATTGTTGAAAATATATTTGCATATAAATTATATATAAGATGTCAATGGGATCATAGATTTGGAATTAGAACAAAAATTGCATATGGGTAAACATTCAATATTTAAAATAATCTATTTAAATTTACAAGTGATAATGATGTAGACATTGAATGAATCTACCACAATTGGCACCTACAAGTTAAGGGTGTTAGAAGCCAAGTTAGATGGACAATTCATGAGCACTAGTTCACATGATAAAACATTATTTTTTCAATTGACATAGTAAATTTTTTTAATCAAGGTTTATTGTTGGTAGTGTGTGTGGCATTGAGGTCACTCTAAGTCACTATCATCCAACTCAACAATTAAATAATTATTAGTAATACTAAAATATGATAAATATCTAATATATTTTCATAGGTCAAAATTGAGCTTTCATTATTGAAGGCATCAATTATTAGCTCCAACTAATTGAAATGACACTTATGTATTTGTCATTTTCTTCTTTGCTATTAATTTAACCAATCATTATACCAAGTTTTAAAAATAAAATAAAAAATCTATAGATTTTAATTATTTCTGATTTTAAATCATTATAAAAATACCATTTTGTCGCAATTTTATTGATCCATAATGCAAACATTCAATGCAATATCCAACTTTTTGATTTCCTCAAACTACATTTTTTAATCAATTAAATTAACTTCAACCCATCATATATAAAATGCTATTAAATTCTTGAATGAAATGTATAATTATTATATATATCATTAATTTTGTCTTCATTTTATATTTTATTTATTTAACTTTTTTATTTGATTATATGATAAAGCTCACTATATAATTCTTTTCTTTATAGTTCCATCTCACAAGAACTAAATCTAGAAAAATCTAAGAAAGTCTAGGCACCTTATCTTCATTAATTACACAATCAATTGCATGCAACTATTTTTTAGAAATCTTTACAAATTTGCACAAGTTTTTTTCTTGAAGTAATAAAGACTTATCAAATCTAGAGAGTAACCTCAAATAATTTTTCTTAATCTTCATTTTAGAAGCGTTAAAAAAAGATGCAACTTTAAATAGCTTCCACATGAATGATTGGACACTACATGAAGCTTCTCTATAGAAAAAAATATCTTAGAAGTGCATGCATCTTTCAATTTTAATTGTTTAGGTGATTTTTAGTTTTTCTCATATACACACTTTGCGTCATAAGTTTTCAATATTCTTCTTATTGTTTTATCCTTTGATATTTTGCGAATTGTCTTTGTTTTGAATCAATGCCATTTTATTTGACGGAAAGAAATAATTACAAATACTTGTGCATCACAAATGTAGAAAAAGACAACATGTTATTTGGTCCTACGATTTGAAAAGCAACTAAAGTCCCTTAAGCTCAAAGGTAAGCTAGGATTTGTCATGCTTGATTATCATATTCTAGATGATTGGGGATACTATACTAGGTCATGGATTTATGACATCTATAACTAATCCTATGGAGAAGTGAGTAAGACTCGCATAATGGTGAAGCATTATGACTTATAAGAAGTCACATGTCTTGTAAGTTTCATGTAGGTTCAATGAGCATTATATGGACTATTAGTTCTCATGAAAGATAATATCATGTAAATAAGTGCTCATAAAACATGAGTAGATTGATTTATTCTGAAGATAATGAAGTTGAATCTTGATATAAATATATAGCAAAGACACAAAGTGTCAAGGTTCCTACTAATGCCAAATGTTAGCTGATGAAATTTGATTAGAAAGAAATAAATGGGTATGTGCAGGATCATGGTGTGCTAAAAAGTGGTGATATGAAAAAGTTGTAGTTTTAAAACATCTAAAAGTGCTTCAAAATTTGTTTTGACTTTGTTCCCACTCATCATGATACCAATGCAAAAAGTAATACCATACCTTTTTAGGTACCCGAAACCTATGACCACAAAATAAAAAATAAAAACCCAAACGTCTTTTTTCATTGTTGGTTTGTTGTTTGAGTTTTTGTTTGGCCCCTGATTGTGTATACAATCTAGGATTGAGTATAGGAGCTTTTCTCACCTAAATACATCAAAGGTAAGTTTTTTTTTTGGTTTTTTGGAATGTTTTCATTTAATTCTATTTAAAATTAGGTTTTTTTAATAGAAATCACGGGTCTTTTCATTTAATCATAATCTATCAATACAATTTGTAATTTTTGGATTCTTTGCAATTTAATAGGCATGACTAGTCCGAATGATGGTGATAACACTAAGCCATGAAACAATGTTCCTCGAAACCCTCCACCAAATATTCCACAACCCCGTCAAAATCCTCAACCTCCATCAAATGATCCACTACCCCCTCAAAACCCTCCTCAAATTGAAGATTTGATACCAAATATCTTATGAGTAGTGATTAACACAAACATGCCTCTCATAAAAATAAATAATTCACTTAGCATTCATTACATGTACTTAATGCTCATAAAGATGAAAAGTTAAGGCTTTCTTGGAGGTTACATATCCTATTTAAGCATCACCTAGATTCAATAGGTGTTATGTGGGTCATTTATTCTCATGAAAAATCGAAATTGATTCAAATTAATGCTCATGAAATATATTTAATCAGTTTGACTCAAAGGCTATGTAGTTAAATATTTATATAAATATAAAGTAGTTTGACACAATACAAAAAGTATGTTCTATTTACTATATTTCTTCTATTAATGTTTTTTTTTTGCATTATGTTATATATCAATGCAATCAAGAATCAGATATCTATTGCAAGGTTACCAATCCAAACAACTCTCCATAATCACAAGTCATTTATTAATATCTATAAGATAATTTTAGGCAAAACATCCAAACTTATCAAAATCAACTTTCATATATTGCATAAGGGGATACATTTTACATAGAAATGCACAAAACTCCATGTTCCTCTTACCCAAAAATATTTATACTTACAAACTTCAACCCCTATGATTGTCTAACACAATAAAAATAATATATGAAAGATTACACTCAACACTATAATATTATAGAAGGGGATATATTTTACATAGAAATGCACAAAACTCCATGTTCCTCTTACTCAAAAATATTTATAATTACAAACTTCAACCCCTACGATTGTCTATCACAATAAAAATAATATATATGAAAGATTACACTCAACACTATAATAAAAACAAGAATCTAGCTTCTATGAGATATTTACTACATAGAAATACGTAACTGCACATCAAATATCTACTACACATATAACATTTGCACTAGTCTATAATTCTAATCATGACTTTTTGAATTAGAACAACTATAACCCTATAACTTATGGCTTTAACTACAAATTCATGTTCATAATTTACAAAATAAATTTCATTTTTATCTATCCCAAACTATAAATCTTGCTCCAACTTCCTATTCTTATTTCACTACTCCCCTCAATTGCCTACTTAGCTCACCTAACCATAAATATGAATAAAATGTATATTTCAAGCAGTCATTATAAATAATCGCAATAGATTAGAATGATAATGCACCCCAAACCTACAAAACTAATAAAAGAAACTTTTCTAAATTGATGTTGCCACCTTTTAAAGAGGTAACACTCATCTTAATACCTCCACCATGCACTAGGCATTAAATAGAAAAATCTTTACCAAAGCCGCCAATGAAATCAAGCTACCTTAGTCTAAATACAACTTGCCCCTATCTATCTAGAATCAAACTATAGAATGTTCTAGTTCTAGAAAGGAAATATCTTAGATGGTCCTATACTATATACCTTTATCTTGTATAGCCAAATAAACTATAACACTAATGATGAAAAAATCAACAATATTATTTTATATTCAAATATATAGTTTCTTATGAAGGTGTGTATGTATCATATATTTACACATGACCACATAGTTTGATACTTATTTATCTATTTCCATTTATTGTTTTTTTATTGAAAGGAAATAGTTGAAATACTGAACACGAATCAGACACTAATTGAACTAGAATAGATAGAAGAAATATAAGTTCCAATAACCTAATCTAGTGTAGTATTCTTTACATCATATGATTAATCCAATTTTAGCTTCAAACTCTTGCTTAATCTTTTATTCAACAGAGAAACAAACTAAGATTGAAAAATGGCAAATTTTATTTATTTAACAATTTTAGTTTGAGAATCATTTAATTTATATAGTAGAAATAGAGATGGTGGAAAAGGTACCCATAAGAAGTGAACATGAAAATACTAGAGTTTTCTATTGGGGCACCCTAAAACGTCACACATTACATAGAAAATAAGTCAATTTTGACAATTTAACACTTTTAACATAGAAAACAAATCTAAATATATGACATTTAAGCCATCCATTTGTTACAAGAATGATACACAAAACCAAGATAAAATGACTACAACTTTCTCTGTCATCGAACACTGAGTTTTGAAGATAATTTGCCATGAAAAAGCATCTCAAGACTAATATTTGAAGACTAATTCGTCGACATAGTAGTAAGATAGAATTGTTTAAGAAGGCCAATTAAATTATACAAGACTATCAGCTTTACCCTTGTACCTCCCAAGATGCAAGCGCTAGGCTAGTATGTAACATAGAGACATGGAAGGAAACATAGAACTATGCATAGAATAATTGGAGAGTGTCTTTTGTTGGACTAATTCTCGACGACTGTTGGTGGAGTGAGAAAGAGGTGTTCAAACTTGGACATTTGATGCGGTGGCAGAGCGAGGAAGACGTGAACACCATTTCTATCAACATTGTTGGGAAGCAACAGAACAAGATTCACCTTTTCATGAAGAACAGGCCCATAATACAAAGGTCTCCCCCATGGGTATTTCACATCCTCGAATCCAAGTCTCCACCATGAAGACACATAAACGGCCCCCTCAGCTCGAGGACCGCCGTTGCTTACCTGAAACCAATCAATGGCCGATCGAACATATTCATCATTTACTCTGCCAATCCCCTGTTTCACCCTTTCCACGCACCAACACAGTGATTCCTTCTTAAAATCCCCACCATTTGCACTCGCACAGGCAAGATATACAGCATTTCCTACGAATTCACTTGGCAATGGAGGATTCAATCTTCCCCTTACATCCACTGCAAATGAAACGCAAGATTCCTCCTTTTCTTCCATTTCCATGGCTTCTGTTCGACATTTCCAGATATGCGCAGTCAAAACTTCGAAACTGGTGCAGTTTCCCAATCTTCCATCCGCCATTGCCCTTTTCTTTAAGCTCTGCACAAAATCGGCAGAGAGTCGGAAGAGCTTGAAAATATGGGGAGTCGAATTGGTATTCTGGGATGGTAAGGTGTTGGGTCCTGTGATCTTTGTGAAGAGAGATGAGCTGTCGGAGTTTGGGTGATCATTGAATTGTACAAGTTCAGGATGTGGGTATTCAATGGATGGAGGAGAGCGAGCTCGTAATGGGGTTCTGTCAGTATTGGGGATGATTTCTATGATGTTTGTTGAAGCCAAGGATGCAAGGTTCTTCACGAAGATTACGGCGCTTATTCCATCCATCACTGTGTGATTAGTTCCCAATCCAATTGAGAAGCTTCCGCACTTAAATCGAGTCACCTGTTTGATTTCAATACAATAATAAGAACTTTTTGATATTGCTGTTGAAATTCATTAGTCAAATTTATAGAATTATGTTCAATGAGTAGGGAAAGAGACTAGTATGAAATTTCTACCACAGATCTAACTAGAAATAGAAACAACATTTCTGCAGGAAAAAACAAAGCAATTAAAAGGAAGACAAAGTTGTGAAAAAATATCATTGTATTCATTGTTCTTATATATGACTATTGCAATTTTCTTAGAACCAAACAAGCAACAGAAAAAGAAAAATTACTGTACAGACTAATTGAATGACCTCAGCTTATGCAAAGAAAAGCAGATCTTAACACGCAGTGACGTTGAAAGACAAATAGAAACTGCCACTCGGCCATGAATTATAGATCTAAAGACGGGACGGCTGAAATATCTCAATGTCACCACAATTCCAACTAAGTAGAAAGAAAACTAATGAAAAATAAGAGGAAAGAGAGCAATCTAGTGTGCATAAACCCTCCCCTCAAAATCTACAGAAAATTCACTGAGATGAGAAAACTGTGGACATCTGTCGAATGATAACTGCTATACTTGAATGAAGAGAGACTTCACTGAAACCAACATGAAGACCGAGATCAGTCTACATGAGCGCTCTCACTGCCACTACTCGGACAATTAACATATGGCAAAGGTAAAATATTTGTCAATCGAAGATACAATAGACAATAAATTGCGTGCTCTAAAACAATGAATAGATGACAAACACAGACAAGACATCTATCATTTATGGATGCAGATGACACATAAATTGGTACGAGTGACCTTAACGACACTACTCAACCATACAAAAACAAAATATTGATTGAAAACATAAGTGTCAATTATCTATAAATTTGATCAACTATAGAAGCCAAGAAGCATTCACTCAAGGAAGCATAAAAGCTCCACACAAAAGTGTCACTAAAGAGGAAATAGAGGTTAGGCCCATGCAGTCACAGCATGACCCTAGCTAGTCTGTGATGAAGAAAACTCAGGGGCTAAAAATTTAGGCTAGTTCATAGCCTTTTTCAAGGCCTCTGGTCTCATTTAGCATCTGTTGAGTGCATGTCGCTCCTTACCATGTAAACTGCAAGGCTCATCCAGTACTTTTTCTTTGTCTTGGATTGCTGATTAGATTCTAAGTTTCTCTTTTCACTTGTATGCACAACAAGAGCATGAGTTTTGGCACTTTCCAAAGTACCCATTTTTATGAGCTTATCTTACTTATGTATCTAAGACTCAATGAAAGCATCAAGGGTGGGCGTCTTCCTACTCATCCCTGTTGTAAGCCTGATTGTGTGAAAAACACAGACAAACACAACATATTGTGGACCCAATTTTGACAAGATAGCAAGGATTAATTTGCTTTCTTCATTTGATTTGTCAATACCACATTCTTTCAGCTGAAGCAATAATGATTTGAACTTTGTGAAGAAATTTTTGATATTATCAAAACTCCTTGGATCTAATGAGATGAGCTCATTTTCAAGGATGTTACCTCGCATCTCATCTAGCTTCTAAAAAAGAGCCCCCAGTGTAGTCCAAACTTGATTTGGAGTTGTGCATGCTTCAACATGAAACAACAATTCTGAAAAGATGGATAAGCATAGCAGGTCAAGGGCTTCATCCATGCGGCTGAAGTATTTCGAATTTTGAACTGTGGAAATGTGTTCAACCTCTGTCCCCATGACTATTCAACACAAGTCTTTACTTCTAAGCTGAAGCTGAATCTCGGACTTCCAATCAAAATAGTTGTATAAAGTAAGAAAAACAGAAGCTGGAAATTCCATTGTATCCAACAAATATATCTTCAATACCTGCAAAATAATGCTCTCTTTCCCAGCAACTAGGGGACCTATGATACCATGTGAAATTTCTACCACAGATCTAACTAGAAATAACTAGAAATAGAAACATATTTGTAGATAAACAAAGCTTTGAGAAAATATCATTGCATTCATTGTTCTTGATATACGACTATTATAATGTTCTTATAACCAAGGAAGCAATGGAAAGAAAACAATAATTACGGTGTAGCCTAAATGAATGACCTCAGTTTGTCCAAAGAGAAACAAATTTTAATAGGGATGTGATGGTGAAAAACAAATAGAAATTGCCACTCAGCCATGAATTATGGATCTAAAGACAAGACGGCTGAAATATCTCAATCTCACTACTATTGAGACTGAACTTAACAATTACTTGGAATTATCATAGACTAACACCTAGTAACCACCCAGGCTAATATTCTGTATCTAAAATTTCTAACCTGTATATTGAAATTTGTCTATTTTTTCATGGAATTTCTGTAAGTGACTGAAGAACTTAGAGTTAAGGTTTAGTTTTTTCCACATTTACGGAGCTCTCTTTAGAAGTCGTAGAGTGTGAAGTGGACGGAAAGTATCATTTCAAAATGTTCATCCGGAACCTATTATGTTCACCCCACAATAGCCACTACCAAAGAAAGTAACACTTTTTGCGCAAATGGACCAATCAGCAACCAAAAAAGGTAAAAAACTGATCAACTATTAGTACACACGTGATCGGCTATTAGTACATGTGTTATTGGCTATTAGTACTTGTGTTATCAATCTTGGAGGCTTCTTAGAAGTGGTAACTAGGGGGATCTATAACGGTACCAGATTGGTCATTGGACCGCCCGGCGACTACTAGGTCTCTTCCCCCAATTGTTCACAATAACTCGTCTTTCATAAGAAGAAATGGAACACTTGGCACTCTTAGAATATAGGTGACACTCATAGAAATGAAGCATAGAGACTCTTAGGGAGATCAGCCATCCCAATACTACTCGAACTACACACTGAACCACAGAGTTGATTTTAAGATTAAGCTCACTTTGCTTGCAATCTCATTTGTAAAATCTTAATAAAATGTTATCTTCTGAACCATCCATCATATAGTCCTTTAGGCTCATCAACTAATAAGTACGAGATATTTTCTACAACAAATTAAATTGTAATGTAATCATTAAGATCTATCAAAATAGTTTTTGCGTCAAATGTATTGCTCTATGTTTCATGAACAGTAATTCACATGATCCCATCTTTCATAAGAACAAATAAAACACTTAGAATCACTACAATTTCTTTCAATTCAAACTAGACAATCATACACATGACTATAAGATCTGTAAAACAAGACAATCATAAGCATCACTATTAGATCTTTAAAACAAAACAATTATAACCACTATAAGCAAACCTGTAAGAAGCAGAGTGGCAAATCTTGGAGGTTACTGATTTCATGGCATTGCTGTAGAACCAGCTTCTTGAAAAAGGGGTTGGGATAGGCGATGTCATGCAGATCAGAGAGCGATATGCTTGTGGAGGCAGAGGCGAACAGAGCACCTGCTCCACAACAGTCGATTTGAAGGCGTCTCTCGTGGGAATCGAACTCAAGTCTTCCTGCAAAGAAATCATATGTCACCAAAATCTTACTCAAGGCGTCCCTTATCATCTCAGTAGCTTCAGATGGAGTTATTTCAGGATTTGGAGCAAAGAAATGAACGGTCTCCATAGTGAACACTAGTTGCTGATCCAGATTGGACAAGAACATTCTTCTTCTTTCAGTTGGGTGTGCGGGATAAACAATCATGGTTTCCTCCACTCTTACTTGGGCATCACATGTTGTGTCAGGAGGGCTCAATACTACAGCCATTACAGCAGCTAATTTGGCAAATTTGAAATATTTTTTGTGGGCTATACTATTAAAAGCTGTGTAGCGTTGGTGGTATCACCATGTTTAGACTACTCCATTTAAATAGCATCCATATTATTCTCTCCAATGTCATATTTGAAAATGATATCAAATATTCATCACCGTTTTTATTGATCAAAATCAACTTTTCATTGTTGAATTGGATATGTGGCATTTAAGATTGAAGGTGTGGGAGAACCTAAATTAGATGATATCTAAGACTATTTGTATGAGGAAAATCTGAAAGAAATCAGCCAGTCTTCATTCATTGTTCTGTTCTTGCACATAATTTGGTCTGTTCACAATGTAAAAGTAAATTGGCCACCCTGCCTATCTTGTGATCAGCAATGACTTTTATTTAATTCTTAGTTTTCTGTCGCACAGTTCAGTTCATTTGTCTGCCTTAAGAGCTTCCCTATATTTTGTTGGCTGGCTTGTTAAATTAGTGATTAATAAAATTATATTTATCATGTCAATGGGGTCACAGGTCCAAGCCATAGTTGCATGTTTGTAAGCACTCAACAAATAAATTTACTTAATTATGACAGTTTACAAATGGCAATAATGTGGATATTGAATGGACCTTTGACAAGGTAGCACTTACAAGGTAAATGGGGTTGAATGTGAATCAATTTACTCAATAATAATGTGGAATTCAAGCATTATAGAAGAAATGTAAATGAGTTTATAATATGAAATATATTCATTGCATATCTTATTATCACTTTTTAAGAAATTTATAGCTATTAATTCATTATTTTGGCGTCTTTTTAAATCATTTTTATATAATCTTTGTTTAAAAATATTTATACTATTATAATTATTTTAGGATTTAATCTATCATTAATGAGCCAAATTTATTGGTACATATTTTATGAGTAGTGATTGACACAAACATATTCCTCGTGAAAGTAAACATTCTACTTAGTATTCATTTTATCTAGTTAATGGTTATAAGGATGAAACATTAAAGTCTTTTAGGAGGTCACATATCTTATGAGCATCAACTACATCCAATAAATGTTATGCGGGTCATTCATTCTCATAAAAAATAGGATCATGCAAACTAGTGCTCATAAAATATGAGGTAATCAATTTGACTCAAAGACTTTGTAGTAGAGTCTTGATATAAATATAATTATTTGACACACACTAAAAGAAAAACTTTCTACTTACTATATTTTTTGTATTAATATTTTTCTATTTGAAATATGTATATATTGATGCAATGAAAGATCTAATACCCATTGCAAGGTTGCCAATCCAAAAAACTCATTATAGTTCATCTAGCAAACAATGTTAACCAAAAACTATAACCTTATAAATGATAAAAATCAACATGTATACATTATATGAGGGGATATTTTTTTATATAAAAATGCACAAAACACCATTCTTTGCATCCAAAAAGGATTTAGACTTGCAAAATCCAACCCCTACAACTGTCTAGCACAATAAAACTAATATATGAAAAATTGCACTCAACATTATAATTAAAATAGAGACAACTTTAAAAAAATATTTACTATGTAGAAATAAGTTGCAGACATCAAATACCTACTACAAATATTAACATTTTGGAGTAGTCTAGTTCTAATCACAACTCCTTTAATTGGAACTAACACAATCCTACAACTTATGGTTAAACTGTATATTCATGTATAATTATAAAATAAAATGAATTTGAGTCTACTCCAACCTATAACTTGGCACTAACTTCCTATTTTTATATTAGTACTCACATTCATTGCCTACCTCATCTACCTAGCCACAAATAAGAATAAATAGCCTATTTTGGGTAGTCATTATAAGGAACCACAATAAATTAGGATGATAATGCACCTCAAACATGCAAAGATTAAAAAAAGAATTTTGCAAATAGAAGTTGCCACCATTTAAATATGTAACACTCATCTTAGTGCCTCTACCATGTACTAGGTTTTACATAAAATATTCTTCACCAAAGCCACCAATAAAAGCAAGCTACCTCAATTTAAATACAACTCACCCCTATCTAGAATAAAATTCTAGAATTTTCTAGGTTTTACATAAAAGATTCTTCACCAAAGCCACAAATAAAATCAAGCTACCTCAATCTAAATACAACGCACCTCTATATAGAATGAAATTCTAGAATTTTCTAAAAAGGAAATGTCTCAATAGTGGACTACACTAAAAACATTTCATCTTGCATAGCCAAATAAGCTATATGACTAATGATGAGAAAATTTCACAATGGAATTTTTTTTTTCAATTTTTAACATCTTATTTGATTTCTTCTATTTTTTAGTGTTTTATTGGATTTTCTATTTTTTCTACATAATTTTAAGTGCACCAAGATGGTGTGCAAAACAAGGTGTGTAACTGGACACCTTTTTCTGAAATCAAGTAAACTTGATCTTGGAAGACACATTTGAGGGTCATAGACTCAAAATGAAAAAATGTGTAAAGTTACATAAAAATTGTAATAATATGAATCTATTTTCTAAACAATCAAGGTTTTTAAAAAATGGATAAGACTAAGAGGGTCAAACCCTATGCACATCAAACATTGTTCCTATTTTTTGCTAAAAAACATAACATAGTTATTTTTGTGCGCTCCACAAAAAATATGGCTATATTTAGTATTTTCAAAAACACTTTGGTAGGATGATTGGTAAGAGTGAGATCTAGAAGTTGTGCATTTTTTCCATAATTTTCTTAAGAGTAGTTTTTTTTTCTATGCTTTTTTGAAGTGACCCATCTTGAAATTTTGACACCTCTTCATGCACTAGGCATAACTTACATCAAAATAATCTAAAACCAACGTTTTTCTAAAAAAAGTGTATAGAATCAAGTGTAAAACAATAATATTTTATTTATTTTCCATTTGGTTAAGTAGATGAAAAGTTATTAAAAAAATTGTAGATATATGTCTAAGAGGACTGTCAACACATTGATATAGAAAAATTAACTTCACAATGTTAATCTTGTCCAATTTTTAAAAAAAAATTATATGGTTAGAAAAGTAAGAAAATGTTTGAGATCACGATGGTGATTTTAGAGATACCCACCTCGCCATTTGCAAACTTGATGAAGTCAAAGATAATAATTGATCTTAGAAGATGAAAAAATGTCTATGGCAACAAAGATATACGGAAAACATCAACCCAAGCCTTTGGGTAGTTTAAAAGGCCTATTACCAAGCCTAAATGCAATCGAGCTTTTTTGTTAACAAAACACGATTGTGTTATGTTTCATATGAGTAAACTATCATAGTAGACATAACATAATCATGTTATGTTTAGTAAAACTATACTAGTAGTAATACAGTCACATTATGTAGATATGTAAAAGTAAACTCAATTGCTCAGAGGTCCAGTTAGGCCCAGTTAAAGATGAAACTAACCAAAAATGGATTCATGTTACCAAATATATAATATGATTAACTAGGGCATTGTAAAAAATGTCAAAACCTTGAGTTACATGCTTTGAATCAGCCATGCATGGGACACATTAGAACCATCACAATTTTCATTCACTTCATCGTTTGGTTTGGAATATTGTGAGAGTAATTAGAAAAAAAGTCATAAGGAAAATATGTCTATTACAAAAGACTGCCTAAAGCCAACCATAGAAAGAGTGTGGTGGAGAGACAACACACAGTGGATTTTATATGAAGATTCAAATGCCATCTCTATCAAAGAAAGTTTAGTTTCTTGAACTTCGACTATGGATTTTGGAATCATTCAGTTTGTTGTTCATACAAATAGAGACCCTTTTAGGGACAACCTTATTGATATGCAACAATACAATGTAAGGTCAGGATATAGGAGATATATTCTTGTGGTTGAACTAGAAGATAAATCATCTTATTAAGAAATGATAGAAACCTTTTGTTAAAGCTCTGAGGTACATCAATTCATTTTAGACAATTTTATCTTTGATTTTTATCATGTAGGAAAATTTAGTGATGGGTTTTTGTGTGTATGTCAAGAATAGGAGGATGAAGGGTCTGAAATTGAGACAAGGGTGCATTACCTTGACAAACAAGGAAACCTACAACAATATTCTTCTTGAATGGCCAGAAAAATTATTGGAGCTCTTGCCCAAATGAAAGAAAAATTGATGGTTAATATTGATAGCCAATTTAGTGTAACTCTTGAAATAATAAAACATGTTGATAAGCACTCTAATGAATGTATGGATATATTATTGAGGTGACCCAATCTCTCTCTCTCTCTCTCTAGATAAAGTTATTGGAGATCCAGTGAGTGCATCTCCTTCGTTGACAAATATAAGTGCTTCTAGAGAATTTTATAAGGAACACTTGCTGGTTTTATATGTCTAATTTTTTGGACATATGACCCCTTGGGATAAATCTAATATGAAGGCCTATTAAAAATATAAGTTCTTCCAGAGACCTCATACGACCCCTTAGGATATATTACAACCATAAAGTGTTCCTTAAGGGGTCTTACAACTCCTTAGGAAACACTTGATGGATCTAGTACTATTCTTCCATTAGATCTTGATTTCTACCCTTTTGTGGGTCTATAGGATTAATCATGTGCTTAAAGGATTGGCCAAGAGAAAAAATGTGATTGTATATTAACTATTTACAAAATGTTTAATTGAGGAGAAAATATTGTAGCGATCAACAAGAAAACTAGCTATGGATAATCTAGTTATGAATTATGTAAGAATGAAACTATTAATGAATTACTCAAGATTAAGAGACAAAACCCACTTGGTTAATGGGAAAGATTGAGAAGATCTTATGGGACCTATGATAGAAGTTACAAATAAGGACTTGAAGAACTAGGAAGGGGAAAGAAACAAAGTAAAGAAGTAAGATATGCATGTGAGCCAATGTTAGATGATGATGATTAATACACACCATCTACTAGTAGCTCAAGTAGTGATAAAAGGTCTTCAATGCACATGTACTTAGAAATAAAACTTTCAAATAGATAAGTGACAAGTGTTGTGGAATTATCCATAGAAAAATGTGAACTCTCTCTCCCTCCCTCCGTCTCTCTCTCTCTCTCTCACACACACACACACACACACACACACACACACACACACACACACACACACACACACACACACTCACACACACACACACACACACACACACACACACAGAGTTACACACGCATGCACTCATGCACACACACACACAAACACATCTCCCCCCAACCCTTCTATATGCATCTCATTCTCAATCTCTCTTATTGCTTCTAGTTTTACATAACCCAATGGAGTTATGAAGAACTAAATGCAATGCTAATACAATGCAAAGTAGGAGAATCCATGAAGGAGATGTCCAAATCCCCAACAAATAACCACACATCGAAAACAAAACAAAAAGAAATAATAATGCAAGATCTTATGCCAAATCATATCTCTTTATTCATAAAATAACTGATTACATGCAATATGCCTGACTCTATGGCCTTCTGGGTTAGGGACGAATAAAAATAACAATTACAATATCAATTCTACAAGATTCCACAAGATCCAACTTACAATCTCAATCCCAGCTAGTCCAGATCTACAACTGGATAAGAACACCAAGGAGAATTCACACTTGTACCCTTAGGTCCACCAAGCAATCCTTTGGTCCTCAAGCCACAGCTACTAGCTCTTCAAAGTTCACATCCTCTTCTCCAAGATAGATCCTCATAATGTCTAAAACCTCTATAAGACCCCCTACTTATACCTGGCTAAGAAATGAGTCGACCCATTTCATTAAAAACTAAATTAAATCCCTCACATTAAATATATGTTGAGCCACAAGTTAGCTGCAACACAAATTAAATACCCAAAAGTTGGCTCATAGACAACTTGGCACCAATAGGAATCAAGACCAAGCCAAGTTCTAGAGAAAACTAAGCTGAGCATCAGCCAAACCATAAGCAATGCTGAGCTTCTAGAGCGTATTGAACTCCATAGAGTATGTCGAGCTCCCGATGTCTTTCGAGCTCCATAGAGTATGTCGAGGTCCTAGTGTCTATCGAGCTTCATAGAGTATGTTGAGCTCCTAGGAAAAAACTATGCCCAATAATGACCGAGCACCACTCATTTAGTGACCGAGTCCACATCTTCAAGCCAACATCCCTCCAACATGCAAGATTGCAAGCCAACTAGGGATACTCCTGCATCAGACACCCGAGATTTGAAAAAATGTTTTTAATATATGGAAGAACATATGCTGGGATTAAGCACATAAATCCCAAATTGGTTCTTTACATACATATCCTCCAAGTCTTCGACTTGTACACTATTTCCCTTGTTCTGCTTCTTCTTCTTTGTATCCATCCTTTATGTGATACAAATCTACTTTCCATGCTAATCTCTAACCTTCTTAGAATCTTCCAACTCAACTCGATTGCCAATACTCAGGTTCCTCCTATCGAGCTCTCCATTCTACAAAGGAATCAAGGAATACTTCTTGCCACCTTTCTCAATTGTAAACACATTCTTGACACAATCATGCACCGCCCTGTAATCATACTGCCAAGGTCTACCAAGCAATACATGAAAACTATTCATGTCCAAAATATCACACAACACTTGATCCTTATGCTGCCCAATCTAGAAATCAACAAGGCATTATTCCCTCACATCCAAAGCATGCTCACCTTGCAACCATCCAATTCTACAAGGATAAGGATGTCTCACTCTAGATTCAAACCAATGTTTTGAACCATCTCCTCAGCAACAAGGTTATCAGTACTACCACCATCCATAATCACCTGCAAACTTTACCACCAGATTTACAACATGTCCTAAACAAACAAGTCCTCTGATAAGAATCTAGTGACCTCCAACAGACTAGTACTAGTCTAGCTAGTAAACTCTCTCTCCTTTCTTAGGTTGATAGTCTTGAACTGAACCTTATTCACAAAAACAACTTTCCTACTATGAGGACATTCAAAAGATCTATGCCCTTCCTCACCACATCTGAAACAATTACCACTAAACCCACCTCCACCTATCCTTCTCTTTTGATCAGCAAGTTTTGGTTCATCATCAACACTCAGTTTGGCCTTTGCTAAGCTAACCTAATTCTCCTTCCCTCTAGCATTACCTTGACTTTTCCTGTTCAACTTATCTTCTACCTTCAGAGCATATTGATAAGCATCCTCAATCGAAGAAATATTCAACATACCAACCTCATCTTGAATATTGAATCTCAAACCATTAATGTACCTAGCTACTTTCTCATTTGATAATTCTCTATGCTCAAACCAAATAGTCAAATTGTAGAACTCCTTCGTATAATCCTTCATAGTCATATCTTTCTGCTTTAGATTATGTAACCTTTTAAACAACTCAAGTTCATAATTAGGAGTGAACTTAACCTTCAATTTAGTCACCATTAATCTCCATTTAGTGATCTTCATTTCACCTTCCTCTTCTTTGTCTCTTTGTAGTTCCTTCCACAAAAGAGAAGCATGTTCTTTCAGCTTCCTTTGTGCCAACCTCACTCTAAGTGGATCTTCTATATCCTCAAGCTCAAAGTAGTCTTCCAATTCACCAATCCAATCAATCAAGTCTTTAGGAGTCAAAGTACTTGAGAAATTAGAAACCTCCATCTTATGCTTTAGCTTCAAGTGAGATCTAGGTCTAGCAAACTAACCAACCCTAATTCAAATAGGTCTCTCCACATGATCAATTCTGTCCTCACCACTAGATCTAATAGCTTCAAAGTCTTTAACAACTTTCTCATAGCCATCATTAGTACCCACATGCCTAGGTACACCACCTAAAGCACTCACAATTTTAGTAATCATGTCACTCTTCATCAATGCAATCTCAAATATGAATCCTGTTCTAATATTTTTTGAGATCCTTTCTTCCACAACATCACTAAGATCATCAATTTCCCTAGGGTCCAATCTTCTTGGAGGCATCTTCCAAATTTTTTAGAAACCCAAAACAATAGATCCACCAATCCAGAAGATCAATCAGCTCCACAAGATCAACCTTCCCCAACCCAAGATCCTAGTGCAAACTATTGAGCTCCATAGAGTATGTCGAGCTCCCAGGCTAAAACTATGCCCAAGAACTACCAAGCACCAATATTTTGGTGACTGAGTACACATCTTCAAGCCAAAATTCCTCCAATGTGCAGGATTGCAAGCCAACCACAGATGCTCTAGCATCAAATGCTTCTAGTTCGTAAAAACATGATTGCATTTTATTAAGCATAACATGATTGTGTTATGTCTAAGATCAAAACTTTTAATGCTATTTTATTGGCTCATTAATGAGCCAAGCTTCATTTTGAGATTTGATGAAAAGTACACATAACACAATTGTATTATGTGTAGTTTTGACCTTTTTTTCATGGTATCCATGTTTTTTGCACACCATCTTGGTGCATATGCCCAACTATTTTAAAGCATTCTTAAATTGTTTTTGATAAGTCCATTAAAATGCATGCATGCTTGAGAATTAAATAAAAAAATATTATGTTAATGTAATATGTTAAATTTTAGACAATTATTAAGAATATTACTATACTAATCTCTTTGTGATAAATATTCTTAAATAATTAATTATAATATTTATAGTTTTTTAATCTACATAATGTCTAATAAATATAAATTTATTAAATTTATTTTCTCTACAAAAAGTTCAACATTTCTCCAAAAAGTTCAACATTTCTCCATAATTATCAATAATTTAAATACTTTTTCCATTAAATGATTAGAATTTATTGTTAGAAAACTATATTAAAATGAAGGTTTTACATAATTATGAAATTTATTTTTCCTTCCTACTACTTCAACTACCCTTACCATATTTTTATTTTATTAGTTCGTTCACCAATAGGTAGGATACTAATGGAATTGTTAGATCCCTATTTTTTAGTTTGACTTGGTCAGTTAACCAATCATCATATTGTATTAAATTCTATTGTGCTAAAACATTATAGTTAAACATAAATATTTATTTTTAAGAATTGAAAAATCTGATTTTTCTAATATTCAATTCGTTGAAACAAGCAGAAAAATGGTTTGTTTTTCAAGAAAAGTAAAGAATTCCCAAACTCTAAAGCAATGGGAAAAGCTAGAAAATATTCGAGAAGCTTCTTCTTAAAAAATGCACTATGTATGCATGTCCTTATACAATAAAGCAATTGGGGCTTAAATTATTAAAAACAAATATATTGGAGGGACATGTTAATACTAAACTAGTGGAAATTCACCAGCACCAAATACACGTAGGTAATATATCTTCTTATTATATTGATAGAGTATTTTGGTTTTAATTTATTTTTATTGGATATTTTTATTGTTGTTAGGTTTTATTAAAAAAAAGATTAATATTATTGTGAAGCATTGTAATTAAAATAAGATTTATTTTCATAAACTAAAATTTGTTTGTATTATAATCAGTGTTTATATTCATTTCAAAGTAAATAGTATATAAAAAATTTATTTGGAAGCAAATAGTCAGAAAAATAATAATTTCAAACTAAATAATAAATTTTTTTTCTTAAAAGTATTAATGAACTTTTAATTTTTAAATATTTTAAAAATTCATTATTGGTAAATTGTTTCTACTTTTTAAATTTCTATTAGCAAAATACATGTGTTATTTTTATCTACCAAATATTTTAATATTTGATGCGCTTAATTAAAAAATTTAATTGACAAAAGTAACAATTTATTAAAATTTAGGAGTAGTTATGAATGTTAATTGAGCAAAATATTATTAATTCTTGTATTAGAACAAGAGCAACATAGACTAATGCAAGTTTCATTTCTTGGAATGATTTCTTTATCCCATTTAATATTCCATTTTAAGTCATATTTAATTGTACAACTTCACTCAACTCTTATTGTAAAGCCCACCATGCTAAAGCCTGCCTCTTGTTGTTAATAGCTTTTAGATAAATTAATTTCAACTAACATGAATTCCAAAGTGAAAAATTGTTGAAAAATAGAAAGCAATGTTTGTTCTAAAAAGGAAAGACATAAAAAAAAAAAATTACGTTATGTGGTGGAAAAATATGATTGAATGTAACAAAAATAAAAAAATAAGTGGCTCCATTGAACATCTCTTTGAAGAGACGAAAAAATTAGATGGAGAAGGAGAAAAAACATGAATTGGAGATGTGGACCTTTATCCAACTCCCTCATATATACAACTACAAAATTGATAGTTAACTATTCCTTAATGAATTGTTGGTTGCTAAATTCAACTCAAATAGAAAATGAAATGTTTGAATAAGCTTGCCATGTATTTAATGTTGCACTCAAGTGTTAGGTATGGCAAGGTGACTACACTTTTTGTTTAAAGGTATCTTCAAAAATGTTTCATTGGAATTGGATATGTGGCATTTAAGATTGATGGTGTGGGAGACCCTAAATTAGATGATATCTAAGACTATTTGTATGAGGAAAATCTGAAAGAAATCAACCAGTCTTTATTGTTCTATTCACATAATTTAATGTGTTCACAATGTGAAAGTAAATTGGCCACCCTGCCTATATTGTGATCACCAATGACTTTTATTTAATTCTTAGTTTTCTATCACCCAGTTTAGTTCATTTGTCCACCTTAAGAGCTTCCCTATATTTTGTTGGTTGGCTTGTTAAATTGGTGATTGATAAATTATATTTATCATGTCAATGGGGTCACAAGTCCAAGCCATAGTTGCATGTTTGTAAGCACTCAATAAATAAATTTACTTAATTATGACAGTTTACAAATGGCAATAATGTGGATATTGAATGAACCCTTGACAAGGTAGTACTTACAAGTTAAATAGGGTTGAATGTGAATTTATTTAATAATAACATCAATTTACTCAATAATAATGTGGAATTCAAGTACTATAGAGGAAATGTAAACGAGTTTATAATATGAAATATATTCATTGTATATCTTATTATTACTTTCTAAGAAATTTATAGCTATTAATTATTTATTTTGGTGTCTTTTTTAATCATTCTAATATAATTTTTGTTTAACAATATTTATACTATTATAATTATTTTAGGATTCAATCTATCATTAATGAGCCAAATTTATTAGTACATATTTTATGAGTAGTGATTGACACAAACATTTTCTTCATGAGAGTAAACATTCTACTTAGCATTCATTTTATCTAGTTAATGGTTGTAAGGATGAAAAATTAAAGTCTTTTAGGAGGTTACAAATCTTATGAGCATCAACTACATCCAATGAATGTTATGCAGGTCATTCATTCTCATTTAAAATAGGATCATGCAAACTAGTGCTCATAAAATATGAGGTAATCAATTTGACTCAAAGACCTTTTAGTAGAGTCTTGATATAAATATAATTATTTGACACACACTAAAAGAAAAACCTTCTACCTACTATATTTTTTGTATTAATATTTTTCTATTTGAAATATGTATATATTGATGCAATGAAAGATCTAATACCCATTGCAAGGTTATCAATCCAAACAACACATTATAGTTACAAGTCATTCATTAACATCTAGTAAACAATGTTGACCAAAAACTATAACCTTATAAATGATAAAAATCAACATGTATATATTATATGAGGGGATTTTTTTTTATAAAAATGCACAAAACACCATTCTTTGCATCCAAAAAGGATTTAGACTTACAAAATCCAACCCGTACTACTATCTAGCACAATAAAACTAATATATGAAAGATTACACTCAACATTATAATTAAAATAGAGACAAATTTTATGAAATATTTACTATGTAGAAATAAGTTGCTACAAATCAAATACATACTACAAATATTAAAATTTTGGAGTAGTCTAATTTTGATCACAACTCCTCTAATTGGAACTACCATAATCCTACAACTTATGGTTAAACTGTATGTTCATGTATAATTATAAAATAAAATGAATTTGAGTCTACTCCAAACTATAAACTTGGCACTAACTTCCTATTCTTATATTAGTACTCACATTCATTGCCTACCTCATCTACCTATTAGTGTAAATAATTATTATTTACACTTTACTTAAGTTTACTTAGGATAAATGCATTATTTTATTATTTCTTAGGTTAGACACTTAAGAGTTTGCATACTCATATGAGTTATCATGTTGACAACACAGGAGTAAGCAACTCTATTTTAGCACATGGTGTCTACAACACTAGAGTTTGCATAAACAACTGAGTCATCATGTAGACGACACAGTTGTTCACACTCTTAATTAAGCACATGGTGTCTATAACATAATTTTATATACTACACCTTTGTAGGCTTATCCTCTCATCATCACACTGACTTCGATGCTTAATGGAGGATAATCCACTCCTAGTGGACATGTGCCTGGTTGTAAGACTGATGAGTATACTGACTCCTAGTTAGTCTAGAGGCCTTTATATTTAGGCACTCCTAGTGTACTTGCATATCAACAATTAATTGAATATCATATTGTTATTCTAATCATACTCTATTGGTCTTTTTGTGCTAGTTATTGTGCTTCTTGGTCTTGGGTGATTTTTTCCTAAGGCAAATTCTCACATGGTATTAGAGCCATAGGAGTGTCATTTCATAGCCATTGGAGGCCGTTCTAGCTTTACCTCTCTAAAGACACTTTGACTCAGATCTTAAGTATCTACAGCTATTTGGAGCATCCAGAGCCAAAGCAGACCTCACCATTGTGTCTGGAGCATTGATTTAGTAAAAATTGACTATAAATTTGCCTATATTGGGCCATAGTCAAATTTGAGGCAAATTTTTTTTGCAAACTAACACCCAAAGGCCCGATTTACAAGTACGATATGATATATTAGATCTACACATTTATTTTGTTTAAGATTTGCATTTTATTTTCTCTGCATTTTTTAGGCCTTGTAGGCCTGCAGAGGAATTGTTTTTTTGCAAGCACTGGGTGGTTAAATCTTTGCCTTGCTTAGAATATTCTATTATTTGCAGCATATTCCATTAGCGAATATTCCATCGACATCACATTGGCGAGCACAACCCATCACAAACCAGTGGTTTCCAAACATTGGCAGCCAAGTTTATTTAACTCATGATGGCTTCTCTTATTTTAAATTTGTAGGCTTGACCATTTAAACATTTGGTGTGCAATTTGCCCAGCGAATGTGGGATTATTAATCCCACATGCCAATGACTTTATCATTCTCGATGCCCCTGAGAACTTGTTGGCTGACTCCAGACTTTGACAACATCATCAATTCTATTTGTGATAGCTCGACTCCACACAAAGCTAGCTCAGCAAAAACTTGTGCCACATTGTCCCCGTGGTCTGAGACACATCATAGCATGACAAGCCCACATCAATGCCACATGACATGTCCATAGATAATCCTTCATCCCAGTCAGTGCCCTCTATGGTGGCTGTACACCTTAGTGCCACATCATCCAATTGACATGTCTATAGGAGACATGTAGGCAAAAACACATCACCTTTTCATACAATCTCTATAGTGACACATCACTGCTGATGTCACTACCACGTCATCAGAAGGGCATCTTTTTTGCTAACGTAATTAGTTTACTATGTTAAAATTGATGGTCATTTGACCATCATCTATAGGACAATTTGAACTATCACAACGGTCGTTTGGATGTAGAATTTAACCTCAAAGTTTGCTAATTAGATCCCTCTCTAGATTCAGTTTTGATTTGATAGTCTGACTTTGGGAGGCCATATCTCAGTCATTCAGACTCTAAATTAGGTGCATTTTTTTTTTTGATTTTGGGTAGAATTTCTTGAACTTTTTAGTGGTGCTATTATTTTCTAGTTTTGGTGCATTGATTTTTCAAAAATTATAGTTTTTGGTGATTGCACCTTTCCATTTTTGCAACTTCAATTTTTTCGTACGGGCTTATCCAGACTCCAAATTAGATTCTATTTTTTTTGAAAGTCAATAATTTTTTGTCTACTTTCCATATCTATAATTAGACTATAGGCTTGTGTGGATAGAAATATCACTTTCAAAAATAGGTCCTTTCTTTGCTTTGTATTGGTTCAAAAGTGTTGTAATTTTGAGCTACATTGTAAAGTTCTAGATTTGAACTATAAAAGGAGGTTGTAAACAACAAAATCAAAATTCTGCTAAGGCCTAAATTGGCAAGTGGCCTATTGTAATCACACTACCTAGAAAGTGCCAAATCATGCATTAGGGGGGTTGATTGATTATTTTTTGCATTTTGGGGGGTGCATACATATATTGATCTCATGGATGTTTGTTTCACATGTCGGTGTGGAGTTAGATCGAGGTTGACAAAGAGGAACTATAAAAAATGGAGTGCTTTAATCATTGATCATCTAAGAAGAGAGCATAAGGAAGTATTTCCTTATCTATGTTCCAACAAATTGCTCTCTACCATTGATATACCACCTATTAAAACAATTTTAAATATCATTTATTTTAGTGTCACTCATTCTTGCATTGAAGTCATTGACAAGTTCATGTATCCTTATGACATTTGGATGGGTCTTTGGAAAGCATATGGAGATTCTATAGTTCCTCCATTTTGAGAGGACATTCTATCCTCAGTCACTCCATTTATAGTACCTCCAACTCTAGATGATACACACAACTTGATACTCCTATTGATTCTACTGATCTAGTTCTAGCCATAGATGCTCTTGATTTAGTGTAGTGGGATATACTATGTCTTCTTACTTTAGCTTCATGGGATGACTTCCTTCCAAACATTGTCAGGCTATTAGTGGAGTCTCACATTGAAGATGTGGGAGACATCATCAATGACATCAATCTTCTCTTTGAGGATACTTCTTCACTTGTTGTGAGGGACTCTGACCCTCAACCACTTGAGTTGTCTTTCGACACTAACACGATTGTGGAAATTTCTTTATAGCAGATGGAGAAGGAATCTTTCACTTATAAGGAGTCATATCAGTCTTTGAAGATTTTCTTACAGTTTCCTCATACATCATATTTTTTGAGAATTCTTCCTATCAGTTGGGGAGCGCTCTCTACTACATCTATGGCACCCTTTCTTCCCACAAGGAGGAACTCTTCATGGTGCAACTTCTTTATTCATCGAGGAGCTTCTTTCATGGGTGTACCTACATTATTGAAGGGAGGCAACATTGCTTCTCTTCCTACATTTTCCTATTAGGATGCTTCATCATCTTTGGAGGATGATTCAACTTCATACATAGACATGTTGCCTTGTTTGCCACCTTCTTTTGGGTATTCACCAGATTGGTTCATGGCATCTTCATTCATCAAGGACTTGTTGACATATGAGCAGACTTTAGAGGCAACATCCACACCATACTACATATAGATCCCTCTTCCATCTTCCTATCCATAGTGGGAAGCATATTTGCACCTATACTTGGTGTATCTTCTTCCTAAAGGGAGAAATGTTGTTTATCGACATTGGATTTACTTTTGTCTTCAAGCACTCATCATCAGATGATTCTTCTCTAAGGGGTGGATTTCATGGAGGGATTCTCTATTGTATATGCATGATGCATGTCATAATGGGGGGGTCTTGATTACTCCATCCATACATGCATCTTTCTTTATTGTATTTATCTCTCTTTTTGGGGGAGGGTTTTTTCCATGAGGTTTTCCCTCTTTCTCCATTTGCAAAGAGATTTCATTGCATTTCAGCATTTTATTTGTACTTGGGTACCTAACATGGCCTAATAGCCGAGACCCATTATGCATTTCATTATAGCTTTTATGAGCTTAAGTGCATTCCACTAAGTTGCACTTAAGGGGGGTGTTAGTGTAAATAATAATTATTTACACTTTACTTAAATTTACTTAGGATAAATGCATTATTTTATTATTTCTTAGGTTAGATACTTAGGAGTTTGTGTACTCATATGAGTTGTCATGTTGACAACACAGGAGTAAACAACTCTATTTTAGCACATGGTGTCTACAACATTGGAGTTTGCATAAACAATTGAGTCATCATGTAGATAACATAGTTGTTCACACTCTTAATTAAGCACATGGTGTCTACAACATAATTTTATGTGTTACACCTTTGTAGGCTTATCATCTCATCATTGCACTAACTCTAGTGCTTAATGGAGGATAATCCACTCCTTGTGGACATGTGCTTGGTTGTAAGACTTATCAATGTGCTAACTCCTAGTCAGTCTAGAGGCCTTTATATTTAGGCACTCCTAGTGTACTTGCATATCAATAATTAATTGAATATCATATTGTTATTCTGATTATACTCTATTGGTCTTTTTGTGCTAGTTATCATGCTTCTTAATCTTGGTTGATTTTACCATAAGGCAAATTCTTACACTACCTAGCCATAAATAAGAATAAATAGCCTATTTTGGGTAGTCATTATAAGGAACCACAATAACTTAGGATGATAATGTACCCCAAACATGCAAAGATTAAAATAATAATTTTGCAAATAGAAGTTTCCATCATTTAAATATGTAACACTCATCTTAATGCCTCTACCATGCACTAGGTTTTACATAAAAGATTCTTCACCAAAGCAACCAATAGAATCAAGCTACCTCAATTAAAATACGACTCACCCCTATCTAGAATAAAATTCTAGAATTTTCAAGGTTTTACATAAAATATTCTTTACCAAAGCCACAAAGAAAATCAAGCTACCTTAATCTAAATACAATGCACCTCTATATAGAATGGAATTCTAGAATTTTCTAAAAAGGAAATGTCTTAGATAGTGGGCTACACTATATACATTTCATCTTGCATAGCCAAATAAGCTATATGACTAATGATGATAAAATTTCACAATGGAAAAATTCTTTCATTTTTTAACATCTTATTTGATTTCTTCAATTTTTTAGTGGTTTACTGGATTTTCTATTTTTTCTACATAATTTTAAAGTTGGGTAAGTGCAACAAGATGGTATGCAAAACAAGGTGTGTAAGTGGACACCTTTTTCTGAAATCAAGTAAACCTGATCTTGGAAGACACATTTGAGGATCATACACTCAAAATGAAAAAATGTGTAAAGTTACATAAAAATTGTAGTAATATGAATCTATTTTCTAAAGAACTAAGCTTTTTTAAAAATGGATACGACTAAGAGGGTCAAACCCTATGCACATGAAACATTGTTCTTATTTTTTGCTAATAAACATAACATAGTTATTTTTGTGCACTCCACAAAAAATATAGTTATATTTAGTAAGATGATTGGTAAGAGTGAGATCTAGAAGTTGTACATTTTTAAAATAATTTTCTTAAGAGTTGTTTTTTTTCTATGCTTTTTTGAAGTGGCCCGTCTTGAAATTTTGACACCTCTTCATGCGCTAGGCATAACTTACATCAAAACAATATAAAATCAACATTAAAAAAAAAAAAGGTGTATAGAATCAAGTGTAGAACAATAATATTTTATTTATTTTCCATTTGGTTTAGTAGATCAAAAGTTATTAAAAAAACTGTATACGTATGTCTAAGAGGATTGTCAAGACATTGATATAAAAAAATTGACTTCACAATGTTAATCTTGTCCAAATTTTTAAAAAAAATTATATGGTTAGAAAAGTAAGAAAATGTGTGAGATCACGGTGGTGATTTTAGAGAAACCCACCTCGCCATTTTCAAATTTGATGAAGTCAAAGATAATAATTGATCTTAGAAGATGAAAAAATGTCTATGGCAACAAAAATATAGGGAAAACATCAACCCAAGGCTTTGGGTAGTTTAAAAGGCCTATTACCAAGCCTAAATGTGATCGAGCTTTTTTTTAAACAAAACATGATTGTATTATGTTTCATATGAGTAAACTGCCATGGTAGACATAACATAATCATGTTATGTTTAGTAAAACTATACTAGCAATAATACAGTCACATTATGTCTATGTAAAAGTAAACACAATTGCTCAAAGGCCTAGATAGGCCGAGTTAAAGATGTAACTATTCAAAAATGGATTAATTTCACCAAATAAATAATAGGATCAACTAGATCATTGTAAAAAATGTCCAAATCTTGAGTTACATGCTTTGAATCAATCATGCATGGAACATATTAGAACCATCACAATTTTCATTCACTTCATCATTTGGTTTGGAATATTGTGATAGTAAATAGAAAAAATGTTGTAAGGAAAATATGTGTATTAGCAAAGACTACCCAAAGCCCACTAGAGAAGGAGTGTGGTGGAGAGACAACACATAGTGGATTTTATATGAAGATTCAAACACTAGTACATTTGGACTCAAATTTTGACCAAGATTTTTGACCAAGCCTGATGGGAGACCCCTCCAACATGGCCAATCATGGCAAGAGTTCACAATATTGGAGAAATTTCAAATCTGGGAACCATGGGGTAGACATGGTTTAGAAACTTGAAGTATATGTTTTAATGGTTATGTATAGCATTAAGATGTATTTTAAAAGCATTTCCATTAGAATAGGAAAGCGATCTCCATAAGGAGAGAATGTGGGAAACATAGGGCTTAAAAAGTGGAGGTATGGTTTTAATAACCAACCTTGTATAACCACCAGCAACTCTTTAAAAAGAAAGAGTGGGAACCGAATGGGCAGTTGGAGTTAAGAGAGGGTAATTACAAAAGAATCGATTCTTGGTGTGCAAGTAAGACTAAAAAGATCGGCTCTCTGGCTTGTAGCCAGAGAGCCATGCATGTAGAGATTTTAGAGTTAAAGATTATGATTAATGAATAGTGTTTTGAGTTCATAATTTTCTTTGTGTCTCTATTGCTTATATTCAGTCTCCAATAATAATCTCGATTTGGGATGTTAATATTCATTTTAGTGGCCAAATTGATGCAGTCCCGATTTGAAATGGGAAGAAACAATATATTTCTATCTCCGCATGAGTACTCAATGTTATGGTTATTCTCTCATACACCTTCCATAACTATTAGGTTTTGATAGTGGCCTGCAAAAGAATGAAGAGTCGGTTATGATAATAGATTCTTGTTTTAAAATGTTAATATGAGGAACCAGTTTCGTTTCTTATTTTATATATACGTCCCAATTTTTGTTCTATAAACGCATTTTGTGTTAGTGTTGAAGTACATCACTAGGGGTGATGGCCGTATTGACAAAGCATACGACGAACCAGTTGATGTGAAGAGAAACCACAGGGTGGCTGTTCAATAGTCACTTGGTAGGAGACTGAACCCGATAGAAGGAAGGAGAAGCTCGATGGTAATGGTGGAAGCAGCTTGATTTGCAAAGGATCCCAATAAGATTGTTTTTATTTCAAACCAACATGTCCAGAATGTAAAGGTGGCAGCTTTATTAATCAGAAAGATAGCGAGGTATGCAGATTTCGAGACTGCCATTGATGCTCTCTACATCAAGTGTTTGAAACAGAGAAAAGGTGGCAGCACGAACTACACGTGCACATTTGTGTTTTGAAAAACATGGGTATTGTATGAGTGAGTGTTGGTGGGTGTTTGGCATATCAAAGTATGAACAGAGGCTCATGGTCTTGTGAGGGAGTGAGAACCTGACTTGCAAAGAGCAGGAAGCTGATGATGACTCAATAAGGGAGATGAAATGGTAAAATTAAATGGAGCACCAGGATGGAATGCGATAGACATATAGGATAATGGGGATCGGGTCTTGAGATTAGAGAAGCAGTTTTACAGTATGAAGAATGGGTTTTTTTAGCCTGTTACATCAAAGCCCTAAATGGGCTTCTTCAATACTTTTTAAAATTTTTTTTGCCCAAGTTGGTCAAAATTTTGACCAACTTAGGGTTTCCCAATTTGGTCAAAATTTTGACCAAATCAAACCCATAATAAAAAAAAGATATGATTTGGGCATTCTATGTTTTTGGCACCAATCCACTACAACACGGGAGCCATTAAAAGTTTAGTGCAAGGTTACACCATACTTTTCTCTTTTGTAAATATTACATTTGAAGGAAAGTCATGATTGTCATTTTGGGGTTACACCTGATAGAAAATGAAGATGGTGTGTGAATAGAAGAGATTGAAATCCATACAACTTTATCATGAGACAATATCCCTATAAAGGTCTAGTCATTGATGTTTCTTAACATTTCAAAATGTTTAAAATTCTTACCTTTTGTAGGTTCGTTGTGTACAAGCAACTAGTTAAAATATTAGAACTTAATACACTTAAATCCATTTTTTGGATCTATTCGCTATAGGTTATGCTCAGGTTTTTTGGATCTAAGAGAGTGGCTATGTTATAAATTTTAATTTTAATCAAAAGAGTTTCACATATTTTTTTTCCTCTTCAAATATTTGAGTATCTTCCAATTCTTATTTCTTTTCATGGATGTAATTCTCCATCTACATGAACATATCTACCAATTTTTCCTTTCAGATGAGATAAAAACAATGAGAAGGTGTACCTCTAATCAAATAATGTATTGAAATGAGAAACTGAGAAAGATCTGGAGACTTTTTGTGAGGTTTTGTAAGAGTTTTTGTTGGGTGTGGGAGGGCAAAAGTATCAACCTAGTATGATGATTTTTCCAAGTAATCTTATTGGTAAAGTTAAGGATTAATGATTTGAATAGTTACATGTGTTACTTGAGAGTTAAAATGACTAATAGATTGTATGTTGATTCTCATGATATTTGAATATCAAAAGAATTATATTGACTAAATTGATTCTTGCAACTAAATCCCCTCACTTGTTGATCAAAACAATTTATATTATACTTGTTTAGCAAAATTTTATACAACATTTTGATAGAATGAATCACAAACATCAATAATTGAAGGGAGTGAAGAGAATGAGAAGAGGACTATAGGCTAGGGCATGCATATATGTTTTTTTGGTACATACATACATACATACATACATGTATGTATGTATGTATGTATGTATGTATGTATGTATGTATATATATGTATATACATATACATATATACACCTAAATATGTATAAATACATATACATATCTATACATATACATACATATATATATATATATATATATATGTATGTATGTATATGTATATATATATATATGCATATATATGTATATGTATATCCACACACACACACACACACACACACACACACACACACATATGGGCCAAGGGATTGTGTTTGTGCTTCAACATAGTGCTTTCAGGAAGTCATCCCAAAAATATTGGTACCACAAATTATGTTTCTCAAATTCAACAAGGGTTATAGTGTTCTTAGGGGTACCACTTGTTACATAAAATCAACTTGATGGTCTAAGCATCCATGTGCTTTAGATAAGTCCTTCAATCTATACAAGACCATGCAATGCAAAATAATAGTGAAATTACTAAGAAATAAAAGTAGTATATTAATCCAAATAAAATTATTCAACAACAACTCATGTCTCAGAAACTTGAGACATAAATAAGCATAATTCAACTTCCTCAACCAACATCAACTGGATTTTGAACTATTTTTGGTTGTTGGGAGGAAGTTGCTCAAAAGTTGTTAAGCAACTTTTTGAACAATTTTTCAATTTTGACAACTTTGTATCAACCTAATTCCTATCATCCAATTTGCATTTCTTGTTTATTGCCCCTTCCAATATGGCCTCTAAGTTAGTCTAATTGGGTCATTGTGAACTTGTCGACATTAATAATTACCAACATTGTTGCCTCAGCAACATCAATTCCAATTTCAATTGTTCAAGTTGAAAGAATAATTTGTGTTTCTCTTGCTCTGAACTTTTTCATTTCTATTTATTTTTTAGCAATTTTTCATAAAACCACGAAGAATGTCACATTTGTAAGCACTAAAGATTTCAGAATTTTTTTAAAGTTCTTCAGTGGCTACATGAAGTTATGGTAGCACCTTACTTTCATTTATGACAACATAAACAAGAAATGTTTGTCCACCATTGCAAATATCTTCATGCATCATCTGTGATTGCATACGATGAGGATGAACTTCATCTATGCTACTTTGTGAGATCTTGTATTTCAAAAACATCTCTTTCTATTTCAATAATATCTAAGTTGAAACTTAGAGAAATACCAAGCCTTGATCCAGTCAAAGATATGTCTCCCAATGCATTTTTTCTTTCTTGGGATGAAGTGGCCGCCCTGATAAGTTCATGCTTCTAAGAAATAAATTAGTTCAATTTGACATGAAGAGTGAATCTTGGTTCCCTTATGCTTTTTTGGAGGCCATAGAGGAGAAAAACAAGCATGAAAAACATATCCTACTTGAGTAGTATGAGGAGAAAATATTTGGAGGTGTGACACCATGTAATATGTATGCACAACATGCTAGGAACCCAATTTAGTAATAATTGCCCCAGTAGCCTTTGAGTACCTTTGACACATTTGAGAAACTTGTTCTACGATAATTTTGGAGTTCTCAAAATACAAAGATTTCTGGAAGTCCTCGTGGGTGCTAGTAGCCCACCACTACTTACAAACCATAGTTGCTTTACACAAATTTTATTGGTCGAGGAAATAAAATACCATATGTAGAAAATCATCTGTAAGGTCCATTCTAACTTCTAGATCTTCCCCATAGTCTAGGCAGCCTTCATGGTCATTACAATCTCATTGCCACTAGCAAAGTCCACAAGTTCTCCATGCACATCATTTCTACTAAGTGAACTACCCCCTCCACTTCAAAAAATCAAATACAAATCCAATTGGGTAGCCGATGAAGAACTTATATGGTTCAATGTTACCAATGCTTTTAATAATATTTTTTTTTGGATATTCATGCAAATAATTATGCTTAGAGGAATCAATTTTAGAGTCATTGGTTATGATAGGCAAGTTAGAATTTTTTTTTTGTTTTCTTTGACTAAAACAACTGAGAAGAATCACATTCATTACCAACACCACAACCAGCAGAATCACTGGTACTAGTAGGTTTTAATTAGGATTATGAAAAACATAGACCTCTTCTTTCTTCCTTATGAGATGAAATGGGGAGGCTTGGAGGTAACCCGTTTCTTTCATTGCTAGAATAGGGTGATTAGACATAGGATTGTCCTTTTCCTCTAAAAAACATAAACCTATTCTTTCTTCCTTTTGAGATGAAATGGAGAGAATTGGAGGTAACCTGTTTGTTTCATTTTCTTGGAAAAATGATGATTATAAATGGGATGGTTCTTGTCATATGAGATACCTAATGAACTTAAATTACTCTCTTCTATTACTATGCATTCTGGTTCTCTAATTGTAAGTGAATACTGACACTTTTGGTCCAAATTGAAGGTTGCTTTCCCTTCAATTATTGATGGGATAGAGTTGGCAACCATGTTAATGCATACGTGAGACATGACTTTTCATTGTCATATGTATATGAAGCTGTTCCAAATACTTTACAATTTATAGAAATCATTAATGTAAAGAAAAATTAGTATATAGCAAATCAATTAACATATCTCAACAATATTGTACTACACAGACCAATTTTTATAAACATATCTTAGTAATATTATTGTGAAGTACAAACATCCATATTTCCATATTATTGAACTGTGTAGAGTCCTATTCTTGTTGATTATACACTCCTATATAACACATATAATAAAATAAAATTACATGTCATATAAACCATATCAAAATTAATAGTAATGACCCCTTTCTAGCTAAATTGTAAAACTGAGTCAATTACCTAATTTATCCTTCTTAGTTAAACAATTACAATTTAAATGGGTAAAGATTTACACACAAAGGAATTTATGTATGTGTATACACAATTATTAACATTGAAGTGATAGCAATTTCTAATTTAAAATATGCTACGACAGTAAATACTACTGGTGGTGATATGTGGATGATGTTATGTTTAATATACATGATATGCTCCTAAAATTGATATGTATTTCTTTAGTACTTTGATTGCTAGATCTAATATGCTAGTGATTCTACCAAGAGAAACTTCATTCAAATAGAGAAGGTTTTATATAGGACTAATTAGATAGGTAATGTTCAATGATATAGGATATCAATTTGCTAAGAGGCCAAAAGTGTAGACTCAATACTGGTTATATATAAAAAATGAAGAAATTTCCCTAATGATGTTGAAATAATGATTCATACCTTCCTAATATATCTTCTCTCACCAAAAGGTACATTTTAAAGAGACATCTCTATACACACCATTTAGAATTTGTGCCATTTCACAACATACTCAATAGTGAGCCATCTCATGATTATCATTGATTACTTAGTTTGTTTGAACAAATTCATTATGATTACAGTCAATCTAAACAAATTGATGAAAATTTTAATATATGATAATACTAAAAAAATTGAAATATTTATGTAGTGCATGTTCTAACTGATAATTTTTTAATAATAGCCATTATACATTTAATTGGTAATTGGAAAATAAATAGAAATTGTGGCATTACTATAGTCAAGCAGGAAGAGTGGGTGATCAAGTTACAAAATTTTCTCTTATCGATTCTATTTTATTAGAAAGGAGCTATAAGAGAGCAATATATGTTTGCTAATGTTGTTCTTAAAACTAGATTTATATGAGGCTATAATACTTCATCAAATATTCAACATCATCTCTTAAATTAAGGCCATGATTTTTTGCAAAAAAAATAGGGCTCCATCACTACTAACTCTTCAATATCCTTCTAAGAGAGGTGACATTATATTATCAATCAACTAAAATTCTAGTCCAAAAAACCATTCTTCATTGCATTTTCCTTTCAATGTGTTCATAAAATGAATGAAAATGAAGATCACATTGCATTTTAGGGGTTTATTCACATTTGCACATGTTTGGAAGAGTAGAAAAAGGTCATAATATGTGTGGATGGTCTAAATTTAGATCTAATTTGGAACATTTCATACTTGGGTTGAGTAGGTAAAACTTCTGATTTGGCAACATACGATACTTGTAGTCATTTATGAATATTTAGAAATTGCTTGAACTTGGGGGAATATACTTTTGGCATAAATTGAGCTAAAAGTTGGGCAAAAGGTAAAGAAGGGAAGCTTTATTTGCATCAGAGGGAATAGCTATGGAAAACATTTTCTAATTTATAGAAATTGGTCAAGTTTTTATCTTTATTGGGAAGCACTTGTAGGTATTGGGTAGATCTAGATCAGGCAACAAGTTCTTGTAGATTAGGATAGGATGATTTTACTGTCGTTGTGTTATTTCTCTTAACATTCCAAAATTTGTGTAAGTTGTGTGAAACATAGAAAGTATTTAGGTAATTACAACATGTGTTTACTTTTGCAAATCATGAGAAAGGAAGTGATCCATGTTGAAAATGTTATGTCACAAATTCTGTACTTATTGTCACAACTCATATTTCAACTTCCAAAATTATTGTGCACTTTATTGTCACTTGTATTTTATCAAATTTATTTTATCCTTTATTAAATTAAATCATAATACTCTATGTAAGCATTATTGAGGAATGATTATTAAGGTCATGATTTTGTTAGATGATTAAGGCTAGTAACACCAAATTGGGGGGGTGGGGGGGGGGGGGGGGGTGGTGGGGTAAGGAGTTTTTACTAGTGACTAGAACATGCATCAATATTGGAAAACAATATTGTGCACAAAGAAAAGGAGAAAAATAGATATTCTAATCATAATATCTCAATGTTGATTTCTAAATGCTTAGAGCTAATCTCGTGTTCATGCAAATCTTGATTTGTGTTAATGCTTGAAGTTCAAACTCTATCTCAATCTATTTGGGATATAACTAAGCATGACAACATGATTAGTAAGTGCCACATTAAGATAAAGAGAAAGAACAAGGTGATCTAAAATTTCTTGTCTTAATATTGATCATCAAAAGTTGATAGTATTTGTTGATATTTGAAGCTAAAACACTACATAATTGTCAACCTTGTATTCTATAGATTGGGGGTAGGAACTGTTATCTTGTATATTGGGGGTAGGATGTGGCTTAACAGAGGAATTTCAATATCTTATTAGGATGTGTTTTAATGGAAGAATTTCAGTATCTTGTTAGGATGAGGTCTATTGAGGGATTTCATTATCTTAGGGTGTGGTTTAATGAGGAGATTTAGGATTTACTATATGGGATAGTAATTCCACCACTATCCTCATGTTTGTGTATTCTATTTATGTCCATTCTGATAGATAGCCGTAAGATTGTTCAATTAGCACCTCCTAAATGCTAACAAAAGTTAAAATATGAGTTTCTTTGTCCAAATTAGGGGAGATTTTTAAAAATTCACTATAGCAACATAACCTCATTTATGTATTGGCCACCATGGTCACATGTCTTTCATCAAATGTGTCCATTGTTTTACAAAAACAAAAATCATAAACTTTGGCACTGAAGTTTCCATCTAGGAGAATAATGTTACTCTTCACATCATAATGTATAACTATGTGGAATGGCCTGCAGTGAAGATAGTCTAGGCCCTTTGCTACATGAATGTCTATCTCCAACATATGCCTCTAGTGTGCTATTGAGAGCATGGCAATAGGCAAGAGACATTTTAGAGTTCTCATCATATCAACCTATTAGGTATACCAGATTCTTGTGCCTGAGTGTGCACAAGTGGTCTATTTTGTTGTTGAACTCAACAAAACCTTTGACAGATTGGAGATTTTCTCTCTTCACTACAACTCTGATGTCGCAATTGATTTTGACCACCTTAAGAAAAATTGGTTATGTGTTGGATTGTGCCTTTAGGATGAAGTCAATATAAGGAATTAGGATTGGTTTCAACTTGAATAAAATCTCTTAATTAGCAACCATTTTCTTGGAGGAGACCTTTTCTATAGAATAATTCCAAATACAGAGTGCAGGACATGCATACTATCAAGGAAGAACTTGTTGGACACTATTGAGACAAACAATTCTATTCAAATTTAGAAATTCTACCTAATAATCAATTTTAACTTTTGAGCATAACTACCTGAAGACTCTTACCCTACCCATTCGTAGTCAAGGAACCTACCAAGAACATGAGTTTAGATCAAGTTTCTTTGTGTTTTCCATAGGCATCAATTGAAAACAAGGAAACTTCTACTAGAGTTATCTTTGATATATCACACAAACTACCTTGGATAATTAGTATGTTTCAATGATGTCAAATGTTTGTCTTAAATTTAATTCTAAAAATATTAATACTTAATTATTTTGAAAATGGCATACTATTATTCATTCCCATATACAATACCAATACTAGTTACAAATTCCTTCTAGCTATGGTTCTAAGTATTTGCGTACCATAATTCATTCCCATCTATAGTTTATTTGGTGTTTTCAAGATACATTTGTGAACCTTTTTTTTTTGTTTGTTTCAGTTTTGAATAATTAGTTGGTATGATGAATTTATCACATGGATTATACAATATAGAACATTTTTTTTGTATTCATTGTCCATTTTTTATACAGTTGATGTTTTATGTAATTAAAGAAAAGTATATTTTAAGTGGTCAAGCCAACCTTATTTATTTTTTGTTCCACTCGGTAAATATTATTGTCACTTGAATATGTTGTGTTTTCTATATCTTTCAATATGTTATAGGAAAATATAATATATGTAGTATAAACTTCATCAACTATTAAACTTTTGTTTAGGCTCTTGCCATTCTAAAATGTATTTTTGAATGATGTATTTTTTATAGATTAAATTGTTTTCCAGTTCTAATTGGGGAGACTTAATATTTTTGAATAAATTAACTATTTTGTAGATATTCTTCTATTTAGTTATTGTTAGAAAAAAAGAAAAAAAAAACATAGATTCATTATTTCATTTATCAAAAGTTACTGTGAGGAAAAATACAAAACATTAATTGTGTGGTGCTGAAGTAGGAGACTATTGAGAACGGATTGATACAAGTATGGTCAATATGTTTCAATCATTGTTTTGTCACTGATGTCAAACCTACTATTTGTTAGTAAGACATTTACTTGCAAGATTTAAGTACTATCACTTATTTGATTGATGAAGAGGATTTGGTCAAAAGATGTAACAATAGCACCTAGAGGAAAGGTTGAGTTATGTTATGTAAAGGTGTACAAGAATTAGCTAAGACTATGATAACATGATGTATTTATAATCTACTTAAGGTTACAAAGGTTGGTTACACTAAGCAAGTTTAGAAAAATAAGTTAAACAAAGTTTGTCTACCAAGCTTGACCGAGTGGATAGTAGGTGCCAAGAAAAGTTAGTGCAAGTTGAGTAAAAATTCAGTTAGAGCTAAGTAAAAGTCTATTCTAGTGTATGGTGAGTAAAGTTTAGTTGATTCTAAGCACCAATAAACTTTACTTCATACCAAGTGATTCTATAGAGGATGTCGAGCAACATAGTATGTGTCGAGCATTAGAAGCAAGTTAATGCCAAGTGGTTGTATTATTTGAAAGATCGTGAATTCAATAGATATGAGCCAACAAGTTTTTTTTCTTGGATTGTGTGAATTAGGTGGAAGATAAGATTGATGAGCTGGTGACACAGATTTTAAGATAAACTATTTTGAGGTGAATTCAAAGAGGATTGAAGGAGAAGTTTCTAGAATAGATATGAAATATGTGGTAGATTCATTGAATCCTACCTAATCTGTCCTAACCCTAAATTGGACGATGGAGACTGAACAAAAAAAGATCTTAATTTTCTATTTATAGGGATGGTTGGTTAGAAGCAAGGGTTGTCATGTACAAGAACCTAAGGAAGACAAGAAGTCAAGGACATTGCTTCATTAAGTGACCTAAGAGAAGAGTCTACATTGGAATGTTAAGCAAGAAGGCTTAAGGGTATGGATGTTTGAAAGGTGAACAAGCTATCATTGCTAAAATGTGTGAAGGCCAAGCAGGAAGGAGGATTGAAACAAAGAATTGTAATCTGCAAATGGAGTTGTAAGTTGTTATCAAATCAAGCCTTATTGATACTCTCTAATAATTGTATCAATCTAGGGTAGAACCTTTGGATTAAGGTTGACCTAATAGTCATTTATAAATCCTTTAACCAGGTGAAATTCCAAGTGAATGGTCTAAAGTTCTCTAATAGGGCTCACTCCTAACAGGGTGATTGAAAACATTTAACAAGGTTGGCCTTTCACAGGGCATCACTTCAAAAGAGTGAAAAAGAGTAGGATGTTATTGATGGGTTTTCCCAAATTGGGTTTCCACATAAATAATTGTATCAAATGTGTTGCTGAATCTTTTATGTTTCATGTTTAAATTTCTACAAATTGATTTGATGATAACCTACACGTTTTAAGTGATTGCATAATCTTATGGATGCATGCATGATAATAAATATTTTGTGGGTTCACTAAGCTATGAAAGGTTTTATTTATACATATGGACCTTAGATAACTAATTCACCCACCCCCCTCTTAATTATTCTAAAGTATTCCAACAATTGGTATCAGAGCCATATGCTTAAGAGGACTAGTTTGAAGGTACTAGAAGCACAAAGATCAAGATGTCAAAAAGAGAAGTACCCAAGCTTAATAGAGATAACTTTTCTTCATGGAAAATTTTGATGAAACTACACCTTGGAGGACTTGGAGATCATGCACAATATACCATTACTATTGAGCATGTTGATCCTACTGGAGCTCCAACAATCAAGGATATGAAAAAGAAGAAAGAACATAACCAAGCAATATTGGAGATTGCCTTTGCCCTAAACTATGTAGAAATTGATGATATCAAAGGTCTTGACAATGAAAAGTAAATGTGGGATGTCTTAACCACCATCTATGGAGGAAAAACTAATATTCTAAGAGCCAATGCTGAAAGTCTCAAAGGTAAGTTTGATAATATGAGAATAGAAGAAGGTGAAAATATTGCTCAATATATCACAAGGATAAAAGAAGTTGTTAATGTAATAAGAGGAACCACTGGCACAATAGATGGTGATACTATACTAAGAAATTTTTTAAGAACACTACTACCCATATATGCTATTAGATTTTCTACAATTCAAGAATTGAGATGTAGACAAGGAATAATCTATCACTTGAAGGTCTAGGAGGTAGGCTCACTACTTTTGAGCCATCTAACTTTGATAATTACAAACTTGAAAATATTGAATTTACTTTCAAAGATAAGTTGTCATTAAAGGAACTTGATGAGAAGAAGAAGAAAAAGATAAACTATGTGTCCAACAATAGTGATACAAATGAGGAGGATGTAGAAGAACTTGAAGCACTATTGGTAAGAATATTCCACAGAGGTAAAGACAAGTTCAAAGGTAAGTTGCCTATCATTTGTTTCAATTGCAATGATGTAGGTCTTATTGCTACTAGATGTCCAGAGAAGAAGAATTATAGAGGTGGTGACAAGTACAAAAGTAGAAGAGATGAAGACATCAAGGACTACAAAGACAAATGCAAAACATCATGCTACATTGCTGAAGAGGAAACAAAAGATGAACCCAATGAACATGATGATGAAGTGGTGTATGTTGTGATGAAGGATGAATTTGATAAAGATGAGGCAACTGCACTTGTGACTTGTGTGAACAAGAATGATAGATGGATCATTGACAGTGAGTGTTCATATCATATGACTGGAGACAAAAATAAGTGCATTACCTTGAATTGTTATGATGGAAATAGTGTAAGATTTGGTAATGATGCACCATGTTTGATAAAAAGAAAGGGTTCTATCAAACTCATAGATAAGATTTTATATAACAATGTTTACTATGTTGAAGGACTTAACTATAATTTATTGAGTGTGTCACAACTGAATAATTCAAGACGTAAGGTTGAATTTGAAAACAAGAATGCTAAAATATATGATAGCAATAGAAAAATTATTGGAAACGAAGATCAAACTAGGAGCAATCTATTCTACTTTGAAATAGAGGATGCTACTTGTCTAGTTGTAAAATTTGATGATGTGTGGCTATGGCACAAAAGGTTATGTCATGTCAATTTTGATAACTTGGTTAGTATTAGTAATATGAGAAAATTTAGAGGTTTTCCTAAGTTGAAGAAGCCTGATAACATAATGTACAAATAATGTCAGTTAGGCAAAATAACAAAGTCAATTTTTAAGAGTAAAACTCATACCTCTAAATAAATACTAGAGATTGTTCATACCAACTTGTGTGGACCAATTGAAGTGCAAAGCTACAAAGGAGATAAGTACATTATGTTATTTGTTGATGATTATTCTAGAATGATGATAATTATATTTTTGAAATAGAAATCTAATGCTTTCCAAATGTTTAAGTGGTACTTAGAAAGAGTTGAGAAGGAAACATGTAAAAGTCTAAAATGTTTGAGATTTGACAGAGGAGGAGAATACATCAAATGAGTTCAAGATGTTCTATAATGATAGAGGAATCAAAATAGACATCTGCCCCTAGAACCCCTCCACAAAATGGAATTGTTGAAAGGAGGAACAGGTTTGTAATGGATTTTACTAGGACACATGATGGATAAAAATGTTACTTTGAAATACTGGAGAGAAGCTGTAAGTACAACTATTTATACCTTGAACCATGTACAAGTCAAGAAAGGTACTCATTCAACACCTTTTGAACTATGGTGTGGATACTCACCCAATGTAAAATATTTTAAAGTATTTGAAAGAAAATGCTATATTCTCAAAGACTTCAAGAATGGAAAACTAGATGCAAAAAGTGAATAAGGTATATTCTTAGGTTATTCCACAAGAAGTAAAGCTTATAAGTGTTTAAATACTAACACTAACAAAGTTTGGAAAGTGCAAATGTAAATTTTGATAAATATATAGAATTATATTAGGCTGAACCTATGAAAGAATCAGAAAAATACAAATCATTTGTATATTTTTATGAAGGTATGCCCGCTAAAGAAGATGTTACAAATCAACCTACAAATTGACAACAAGTTTCAATGACTACTGAGTCACATACTATGAATGCCAAGTTGTATATAGGAACTAAGCTACATTCATATATTTAGTTACAAAATAAAGTTGAAACACATTCTAATTCTTAGATTAGTGTACATGAAAGAGATGCTAAGCTACCTAATAGAGATGTACACAGTGACTTTGAAGTTGAAAGACCAAATGAAAAAACTAGAGTTGAACTAAGATTGTCCAAATATGTCAAGAGATATCAGCCTGCTACACAAATCATTGGAGATAAAGATGATAGACCAGTGAAAAGGAACAAATTGAGAAATGATACATGTTTACTAAGGATGAAAGAACCTAAATCAGCGAGAGATGCCTTAGAAGGTGTGGACTAGAGTAAATCCATGGAAGAAGAGATTGAACAAACTAAGAAAAACAAAACATAGACTCTAGTTCCTAGACCAGAAGACAAAAATGTGATTGGCACCAAGTGGGTATTCATAAAAAAGCTAGATGAAAATGGTGAAGTCACAAGGAACAAGGCATGATTCATTTGCAAAGGATATGCACAAGAAGAAGGACTTGACTATGAAGAGACATTTGCTCTTATTGCCAGATTAGGAGTAATAACTCTATTTGCTTATTTTGAATACAAAGGTTTCAAAGTTTATCAAATGGATGTTAAATTTGCATTTGTGAATGGCATATTAGAGGAAGAAGTTTACATAGAATAGACAAAAGGATTTTTTGATGTTAACAATAAGAATATGGTATGCAAATTACACAAAGCTCTATATGGTTTGAAACAAGCACCAAGAGCATGGTATGAGAGACTTCATAAGTATCTTTTGAGGATCAGATTTGAAAGGACTAATGAAAACAACAATCTATACATAAAGATAGATAAAGGCAAAGGTATTTTTTTATCTGAAATTTTTGTTGATGATATCATATTTGGAGGTCAAGATGCTTTATGCAAGGCTTTTGCAAATGAAATGAAGTAAGAATTTGAGATGTCTATGTTTTGGAGAGATCAAGTTCTTTGTGAGTTTGCACGTATATTAGATAGAATATGGTATATACATCACTCAATCAAAGTATGTCAAAGAATATTGAAAACTTTTAGATTGGAGGATTCCAAACCAGTAAGTACACCTATGGTGATAGGACACAAATTATCAAAGAATGATGATTCAATTGAGGTGAATCAAACGTTGTATAGGTCTATGATTAGAAAATTACAATATGTAACACATAGTAGACCTGACATTGCATTATATGTAGGGATATTTGCAAGATTCTTTGCTAATCCTAGGGAGAATCATCTTATGGCTATAAAGAGAATAATGAGATATATGAAAGGAATAGAGAAGTATGGTCTATACTATAAGAAAAATGAGAAATTTGAATTAAGAGCTTGTATTGATGTTGATTGGGCTAGAAACATTGATGATAGAAAGAGCACCAGTGGAGGATCATTTTTATTAGGTAAGAGGCTAGTTACATGGACTAGAAAGAAACAAAACTACACTTCACAATTTATTATTGAAGCTGAATATCTTGCTACTACTATAAATTGCACATTGTATAGATCAAACAACTACTCAAAGGTATGAAGGAAAAGATCAAAGAACCAATGACACTTTATTGTGATAATACAAGTGCTACAAACATATCAAAGAATCCTATGATGCACACAAAGACTAAGCACATTGCAATCAAGTATCATTACTTGAGAGAATTGGTTCAAGATAAAGAGGTGAAGATGGAACATGTTAACACAAAAGAACAAATTGCTGATATCTTCACAAAAGCATTACCTAAGGATGCTCATGAGTATCTAAAAAGTAAACTAGGGGTGATACTCCTACCAAAGGCATTCTAAGTAACAAAAAAAGTGTCTTGCATCAAACAAGCTGAATTTCATATGTTACAAATTCATGCAGTGGATCTTACTTTAGGAGCTGCCTAAAGTAATCAAAGAGCTAGAACTATAGATTAGTCACAAGAAAGGTGACAAAGGGAGAAACTAAAGAAGTTTTTATTTGCATATTAAGATGTCAAGTCTTTTGCATTGTTGCCAAAGAGGGAGATAGTTACCGATCAAGGGAAATATAAGAAAGAGGGAGATAGTTATTGATCAGGAGAAACACAAGAGTTAAACTGGTCCTAGAGGAAGATGTATAAAACTAAGAGGGATATAGAAAATATAGGAAAATAAATCTACCTAGCAAGAGGAAGATAATAAAGAGGGAGTCATAAGGATGACACAACAAAGTTTTGTAACCTATTCAGAAGATGAAAGTTGTTGATAGAGGGAGAGATTTCAATACAAGAAATTATTTTCTTTTTAGTATTTTGTTGGTCTTAGTATTTTAACCTATCTAGTTTAATCAATTAGTTTGGTTTGTCATCAATGCCAAAGAGGGAGATTGCTGAATTAGGAGATTGTTGAATAGATTGATACAAGTATAATCAATATGTTTCAATCATTATTTTGTCAATGATGCCAAACCTATTATTTTTTGGTAAGACAACTACTTACAAGATTTAAGTACTATCACTTATTTGATTGATGAAGAGGATTTGATCAAACGATGTAATAATAGCACCTAGAGGAAAGGTTGAGTTATGTAATGAGTACAAGAATCAACTAAGACAATGATAACATGACGTGTTCATAATCTACTTAAGGTTACAATCACTAGTTACACTAAGCAAGTTTAGAAGAATAAGTTAAACAATGTTTGTCTGCCAAGCTTGACCGAGTGGATAGTAGGTGCCAAGCAAAATGAGTGCAAGGCGAGCAAAAATTTAGTTGGAGCCAAGTAAAAGTCTATTATAGTATATGCCAAGAAAAATAGTGGATTCTGAGTAAAGTTTAGTTGATGCCAAGTGATTCTACAGAGGATGTCAAGCAATGTAGTATGTGCCAAGCATTAGAAGAAAGTTAATGTTGTGTTGCTGCATTATTTGAAAGATCCTAAATTCAATGGATTTGAGCCAACAAGTTTGTTTTCTTGGATTGTGTGAGCTAGGCAGAAGATAAGATTGATAAGCTTGTATCCTAAATTGGACGATGGAGAATGAATGGAAAAATATCTTAATTTTCTATTTACAGGGATGGCTGATCAGAAGCAAGGGTTGTCATGTGCAAAAACCTAAGGAAGACAAGAAGTCAAGGGCCTTTCTTTATCAAGTGACCTAAGAGAAGAGTCTACATTGGCATTTTAAGTAAGAAGGCTTAAGGGTATGAATGTTTGAAGGACGAACAAGCTATCAGAGCTAAAATGTGTGAAGGCCAAGCAGAAAGGAGGACTGAAATAGAGATTTGTAATTTGCAAATGGAGTTGTAAATTGTTATCAGATCAAGCCTTACTATTACTCTCTAATAATTGTATCAGTCTATGGTAAATCCTTTGGATTAAGGTTGAGCTAACACTCATTTTTAAATCCTTTAACTAGGTGACATTCCAAGTGAATGGTCAAAAGTCCTCTAATAAGGCTCACTCCTAACAAGGTGATTAAAATCCTTTAATAGGGCCACATTTAATAGTGTGTATTCTAACCTTTAATAGGGTTGGCATTTCATAGGGCATCAATTCAAAAGAGTGAAAAATAGTAGCATTTTATTGGTGGTTTTTCCCAAATTGGGTTTCCACATAAATCATTATGTCAAATGTGTTGTTGAATTTTTTATGTTTCATGTTTACATTTCTACAAATTGATTTGATAGTAACCTACAAGTTTTAATTGATTGCATAATTTTATAGATGCATACATGATAATAAGTGTTTTATGGGTTCACTATGCTGTGAAAAGTTTTATTTATACATTTGGATCTTGGATAACTGATTCACACCCCACCAGTTATTCTAAAGTATTCCAAAATGTGGTAGATATTTGTTTTTGTAGTGAATAAAAGGTGAAATTTTGGAATCTAGATGTGTCTAAGTTATTAGATGGATCTAATGAGTGGCAGGATCTTAGGGGCCATGTTGTGATGATCTCTGTGAGTTGGCTAGCTTGTTGAGAGTAATATATATATAGGTTTTAATTTTTTTTTAATACAATGATCTACGCTACTCTGATTGAATTGGAAGAAGATGGAGGATTGCTAGGTTACAGTTCTTGTTCAAGATGGAGGATTGCTAGGTTATAGTTCTTGTTCATTTATACTATTTTTTTTTTGGGGACAAGTAGGGTTGGGGGGGATGAATCAAAAATTCAGTTGGTGAAGGTAGTCTCTAGGCTGTATAATCATTTTTTTACTATTTCAAAATTTCTCTTAAACCTAGAGGGAGGGAGAGGAGGTTGAATTAGAATGTCAACTATTGTAGCTAGGGGGAAGGGGGATGAATCATAAACTCATTTGTTATAGCTAATCTCAAGTTTGTATAAATATTGACTTTTACATGCACATTTTGCAATTTCACAAATTGGTTTGAGTGGCTAGCCTTTTGGAACAAAATATGAACATATTTGGTGGAGGATTGCATAAACTATGAAATAATTAATTGCTAATGCTAGATAAATGAATAATTTACTGATTTTGTAGGTCCCTTAAAAATTTATGATTTTTATTATAAAAATCAAACATGAATATCCCATGAATTATCTAAGTAAATAAATTAGAAACCATAAAAATATCCTACCAGCAATGGTATGATAGCTATTAGAAAGTATTTTCAATATCATATATATATATATATATATATATATAGATTGATAGATTGCTATCCCCTTTGTAGTTATAACAACTTCCTTTAGAAATGTGAAGTTGTCACTAATATTAAACAGAGACTTTTGGAGAAATACAATGGAGTATGATACCCAATAAAAGACAATTCTTTTAGACTTCTAGAGAAATACAACAAGCTATGGCATCCAATAGAAGGTAGTTCTTTTATTACAAACTACCTGCTACCTGATTTGTTTTCCACACTACAATGCAATTTATAACTCTTTTAAAAATAATGGCAACTTTGTACATTTACATCAATTAGAAATAGCTAAAAATGAAAGTTATACAACCCTTGAAAGAAATTCAAATATTATTTCACGTGTATGCTAGTTAAATGGAGGTTGCAATTAGGCAATTCAATCATATTGTCAATGGGTGGAAAAGATATGACATTATAATTTTACAAAATTTGATTGTGAATGCCCAAAAATGATATTCTATAATCACCACAAATCAATTCAATTGTTTAAACTTAATTTTATACACTTCTGAAATTTGTAATCCAAAACTATATATGGGAAAATAACTACAATTTTAAATGCACTGGCAATCTTTGAATGACTGGATTAAATCACTTTAATGGAGATAGGTGCTTTCATCCCCAAACCTAATTATTATAGTTCACAAGTGATTGGTGGATGAAATTTCTCATATAAATAGTTGGGTATTTTTCCTTGAATCCATTTTTCATAAACAAGCAATCTTCTTAAATACTCAACTCCTCCTTATACAGGTTCTTTCAATGAATATAATATTAATTGTTAGAATACTTTAGAATAACTAAGAGGGGGGGATAATTAGCTATCCAAGGTCCAAATTTATAAATAAAACTTTTCATAGCTTAGTGAACCCATAAAACATTTATCATCATGCATGCATCCATAAGATTATGCAATCACTTAAAACTTGTAGGTTACTATCAAATTAACTTGCAGAAATGTAAAACATGAAACATAATAGATTCATCAACACACTTTGACAACATGATTTACATGAAAATCCAATTTGGGAAAAACCATTAGTAACATGCTACTCTTTTCACTCTTCTGAAGTGATGCCCTGTCAAAGGCCAACACTATTAAAGGTTACAATACACACTGTTAAATGTGACCTTGTTAAAGGATTTAAATCTCCCTATTAGGAGTGAACCTTGTTAGAGGACTTTAAACCATTCACTTGGAATGTCACCTGATTAAAGGATTTACAAATGACTGTTAGGTCAACCTTAATCCAAAGGATTTACCCTAGATTGATACAATTGTTAGAGTAATAGTGAGGCTTTGATTTGATAACAACTTACAACTTCATTTGTAGATTATAGATCTCTATTCAGCCCTCAATTCTGGTTGGCCTTCATACGTTGCAGCTCTGATGGCTTGTTCACCCTTCAAGCATTCATACCCTTAAACCTTCTTACTTAACATACTAATGTAGTCTCTTCTCTTAGTTCACTTGATGAAGCAAAACCCTTGACTCCTTGTCTCCCTTAGGTTTTCTCACATGACAACCTTTTCTTCTGACTAGTCATTCCTATAAATAGGAGATTAAGATCTTTTGCCACTCATTCTCCATCATCCAATTTAGGGTTTGGATGGATTTGGTAGGACACAATGAATCTATCTTACATTCTATATCTCTTCTATAAAATTTTCCTTGAATCCTCTTTGAATTCTCCTAAAAATGGTTTACCTTGAATTTTGTACATCTAGCTCATCAATCTTATCTTCCACCTAGTTCACAAATTCTAGGAAAACAAACTTGTTGGCTCAGATCCATTGAATTCTCAATCTTTTAAATATTGTAGCAGCTCAACATTATCTAGCTTCTAATGCTTGGCACATACTACATTGCTCAAAATTCTCTGTGAATTTACTCAACATGAAATAACATTTACTGGTGCTCGACATTAGCTAAACTTTATTTGGCATCCACTATTCTGCTCGACATACATTAGAATGAACTTTTACTTGGATCCAATTCATTTTTTGCTTAGCTTGCACTATCTTTGCTCGACACCTACTATCCACTTGGTCAAGCTTGGTAGACAATTTTTGTGTAACTTGTTCTTCTAAATTTTTTTAGTGTAACCAACCTTTGTAACTTTAAGTATATTATCAATATATCATCTTATCATTGTCTTAACTAATTCTTGTACTTCTTTACATAAGCATAACTCAACCATTCCTCTAGGTGCTATTGTTACATCTTTTGATCAAATCTTCTTCATCTATCAAATAAGTGATGGTACTTAAATCGTAAAAGTAGTTGTCTTACCAGTGGGTGGAAATTTTGACATCAGTGACAAAACAATGATTGAAACATATTGATCATACTTGTATGTTCTCAACAATCTCCCTCTTTCAATCTAATCACAACAATCTTCCTCAACAATGGTCTTTTTCAATTTGATATCAACATTAATTTATTTTATTGTTAAGTGTCTAGAAAGACTTTTAAAAAAAATACCAGGTACCAACTAAAGTGACATTTTATTGACTATTTTATAAAATGATTTTAATAATAAAACATGAGCTGCCTCTTTAATAATAAAACATAAGTTGCCTCTTTATGAGCACAATTACTATTTGGACAAGTTAAATTATCCAATTGTTTTTCTTTTAATGTCCCAAAAGCCCATGCAAAGTAAAAAAAAAAGGCCAAGATTCTTTTTAATATCTTTGGTTGAAAAAGGAGACATGGCAACAAGTGTCTTTGTTGACAAATATATTTCAAGATTATAAAATCTATACATTGCTCCTGCAAAATGGCTTGTCTAAGATAAAGAGGCCAAAAATAAAATTTAAAAGGCGAAAATCCTTTATAATTTATTTGCTGGTAGGAGAACCAAAGCCAATCATTTATCAAGCACTGGAAGCATTATATAATCTAGGCAGACTTTCCCTTAGTATATTAATAATATTGAACGATTAAAAATTCTATCTGTTAAGGCAGCAACAATGTTCTGACTCATGGTAGCCTTTATATAAGAGACTAGAGGATAGTGTCCATTTTTTGCCAAAAAGCTATTGGGTAAATATGTTTAGCCACTTATATGGATGGAAAATATCTTAGGTTTATCTGAAGCTCTCCATTCTCAGTAGCTCTATTTCACTATATATTCTGAATTACTATTAAGAAGTAATCTATTGTTGTCTTTTTTGGTTGATATTTGATTTTTTTTGCACATTTAAATATTTAACTATGAAGACTCTAAATAGTAAAATCAAGAGAAGGTTTTCCTATCATTAATTTGATGTATGCAAAATATCTGCTTGTGAAACATTTACATTCCAAAGAGTAGGGAAAAAAAAGATTTATTGCAAGCATGGATTTAATCCTTATCCAAAGTACAAAAGTTGAAGTGTGGATAATGTCATGTTACATGGAAAGGATGAGTGTAGGCACTAGAAGGACATTTTGGATGTTTTTTGTACTTAAGTTCTTTGTATTTTTTGTTCAACTCATGCATGATTAACATTTTGTAATGATAATTGAGTTTGTTAGAGAGATGGTGCTTGTATTAGGACCAACACATAAGAAGAATATTTAAAAAGAATGGATAGTGATGGATAAGATTTGTAAATTTCTATACTACTACCTACTTATTGAATTACCTATTGGCATAGCCATTGCAACACATGTGATGCAATTGTTAGTATGAAATAACCCTGATTGCACCTACAAATTTAGGACTTACCAAATGCAACTGATATTATGAAAATAAAACATAGGTGGAAGTTTTTTGGAATTAGCATTAATGATTAGTTAAACCATTCCTGCTAATCCTTTATCAAGAGCTTATGCTTCTCTACATTGAAAATATATATCATACATTGATTGTAGACAATAAATTTTTGTGGCAAGGAAGGATTATGTTGCTCTCAAGATTAAATTAAAATTTTAATGATAATTATGTTTTAAGCCTAAAGTGTTTTTGCACTATCTATAGATTGTTGTTGATGGAGAATGGAGAGCTTTTCTTGAAAATAGTGGAACAATCCAATTTCCTGGCTTCAATGGTATTATCAATTATGTTATATCTTAGATTCTCTCTCATGGTATGCCCAAGTATTTTTCTTTTTGTTTCATCAATTAATTTTTTGCATATTTGAAATAAAAGAAATTCTTTTCTGGTAAGGAATGACACTAGCTTGTCCCTATTCTAAATCCACTTAATATGCTTTTCAGGGGAGTTGATTTGCCCTCCTTATCATGAACTTTTTCATGACATATCCTTAGATTTTTATGGTTGATGTGCCAATTCCTATAATTTTAATGGGGATTGTATTGATGGAAAGTGTCACTGCTTTCTTGGATACAAAGGTGATGACTGTGCCACATCTAAGTAACCATGCTCTTTTATGTTTTCCACAAGAAAGGGTCTTTCATCCATTGTAGACTTAAAACTATAAGGATATCCCATAAATTTCCCTCATTAATGTCTTTGTTTGTATAATCTTATCTAATATAAAGTAGACTTGCTTCAGGAACTTTTCCTACTAGTTGCAGTGGCCATGGCACATGCACTTGAGCTGGCAGTTGTGACTATGAACTTGGTTATACTAGAATTGACTGCTCCACTGGTATCATCATGAACCTTTTTTCTGATATTTTTTATAATTTTCCTACATAATTCTATTCTTCATGTTGGTTATACCTCAGTAAAAGTAAATTAAATGGGTACTACTAGCCTAAGATTGTGAACAATTGTTAATATTGTTTATGGGTACAATTCTAAAGTAGCCTTGATGTTCTTGTGTGCATCTATAGCTAGTTGTGACGAGTAGTGTAGCTTGCATGGTGGAGTATGTGATAATGGTGTTCATGAGTTTCATTTCTCAAATTATGTAGGATACACTTGTTAGAATAACAATATTTTGTTTTCAAGCTTGTCAATGTGTGTGGATGTGCTAGTCCAAGAGGTAGAAGGTCAACACTGTGCACCAAGTGAACCCAATATTTTGGAGTAGCTAGAAGCAATTTTTGTAATGCCAAATTACAATAGATTGATTCCTAATAACTGCACATTATTTGGTGTTTTAGATAGTGGATATTGTGCAGTAGTTGCTAAGTGCCTTGCTTATTGGGTGAGTTGTAATAATTTTTTCCTATTTGGTGCTTCCTTTCTTTTCCTATATGATAAATTAGGGAACAATCCCTTCAATGTGTCGTGTTGAGGAAATTAGGAGCCTTCCTTAAGGAAATGGCCCCCATCATATTTGACTTATTTCATCTAAGAAAAGTTAGGATGGAAGTTAGGAATTTAATAATGAAATTAATGCCCCAATGATTTTTGGAATTCTTTTGTATAAGAAATGATGGAACTTAGGAATTTTTATAGAAGAAATTATGACTATTTCAAATAGAAATTAAAATTATTAAGGGAAATTTCATCCGAGTTCTCCTTACTTTGTGCTAGCTTATAGTTACATATGTAACTCTTTTACTGTAAATAGAACATTAAATTTTATGCATGTAGCTGCATTTTCAATTCTATGCAACTATCTTCAAAGCGAAGATGGAAAGAAGCCTAAGCTCACCTTCCCTGGGACTTCATGCTTAGTGGTTATTATGTAGTAGTTGTAAACCATTTGCAATGCCTTAGGAAAATAATTAGGAAGCATCTATGAATAGGAAGAAAATGCTTTATTGTAAACCCTTTTAATGAGCTTCTTAAATATTAGCATGATAAATTATTACCATTGTAATGCACCTTTGTCAACAAGATGAGCTCTTATTACAATCAAGTGAAAGCCTACAACCTATGAGCACAATAGTCCCATGAAGAAATGTCTTGTAGATACATTATCTCAATGAAGACACCTGACCTATGGATGCAGTGATCCAATGAGAGTTGAAATTATGGTGATTGTCACAACAATGATTCCATTTATGTTGAAATCTTGCTGTCATGGAAGATATTCATGTGCATCCTCATGGTGGTTGATTATTTGAAGGGCCTCCCTAAGAATATCAAACTTTACACCACTAATGGTTTATTCAAACTCTTCTCTTAATGATTCATCTCTGGTTGCTGATGGTGCCAATAGCTCTGCTCTATCTGACTAGGCTTGCACAATAGAAGCTCCACTACTCGCTTGCAAAAACATCCCAAGTGCTAGATGCAAGTTCTGCCCTTAGCATCACTTTCTAGATCACCACAATGACACACTAGAATAACAACCACTATCAAACCACACTCCCAAATTTGTGCCAATGGAGTGAGAAAGAAAAGTATCTTTAGGGAGCCACATATAGAAAATGGGTTGTTGCTTTATTATGCTCTTATAGATCCAATGTAATTGATTTCATTTGGAATTTGGTACTATATTCATCCTTTGCTCATTCTTGGAAATGGCTCTATTCATTGGCCACAAAGAGCTTTCGATAGTAAAAGTTCCCTCATCACTCGTGATAAGTAGCCCAATTGCTAGACGATGGCTCGCCCATTAGATCACTTTCCAAGAAACCATAATGACACGTTGGAATGACAACCACTGCCAAACCATTTCACAAATTGTGCCAATGAAGTTTCATAGAGAAAAATTTGGGGAGCCCTCACATAGTAATCAGGATGCTTCACAACCCTCCAATAGAAAGGATGCTAATGCTAATATTTAAAATTCAGAAAACATGTCTTTCTTGAACACCAACACTGATTCTATTGGAGGGTCGCTGGGAGTTTTCATTATCAAATCTCCCATTAGCCATGGTAGGTTCATAAAAAATTACTAGAGCACCAAGAAAGCACCTAATTCTAGATGAGGGCTCACCATTAGATCAACTTCAAAATCACTAAAAAGATGTGCTATAGAATGGGAACCACTACCAAGCCTCTTCTAAAATTGCACTGGTCAAGTGATCAAAGAAGATGATCTAAGAGAGAGTCCATGGGTAGGAATTCATTGGGGGATTCATGCACATAGAAAATTTCTATAGTAGCTACATAGCATATTGATGGTATTCAATATCACTCCAACTTGTTATATATATTTTAAAACAAATTAGTTTGGTTGAAATTTTGACCAACTCCTCAAGGTTTTCCACCAATAATTGGTCAAAATTTCAACCAATTCTTGAAAGTTTTCCACCAAGAATTGGTCAAAATTTTGACCAACCCTTTGGTCATGACCATGGAATCCTGGTCGTGGGGTGGGCCATAATCGGTCAAAATTTAGACCAATTCTTGAAACTTTTCCACCAAGATTTGGTCAAAATTTTGAACAACCCTTTGTTCATGACCATGGCATCCTAGTCATAATATTCTTCTTGAATGACCAGAAAAACTAGTGTAGGTCTTGCCAAAATGAAAGAAAAATTGATGGTCAACATTGATAGCTAATATAGTGTAATTCTTGAAATAATGAAACATGTTGATAAGTGCTTTGGTGAATGTATGGATATATTGTTGAGGTGTCCCAATTTCTCTCTCTCTCTCTCTCTCTCTCTCTCTCTCTCTCTCTCTCTCTCTCTCTCTCTCTCTCTCTCTCTCTCTCTCTCTAGATATAAAGATATTAGAGATCCAGTGAGTGCATCTCCTCCTCTAGATATAAAGTTATTAGAGATCTAGTGAGTGCATCTCCTCCCTTGATCAATATAAGTACTTCTAGAGAATTTTATAAGGAACACTTTCTAGTTTTATATGTTTGATTTTTTAGAAAATCCAATAAGACCCCTTGGGATAAATATAATATGAAGGCCTATTAAAAATCTAAGTGCTTCTAGAGACCTCATAAAACCCCTTGGGACACATTACAACCATAAAATGTTCCTTAATGGGTCTTACAACCCCATAGGAAACACTTGATGGATCTAATACTATTCTTCCATTAGATCTTGATTTCAACCCTTTTGTGGGTCTATAGGCTTAATCATATGCTTAAAGGATTGGCCAGGAGAAAAAATGTGATTGTATATTAACTATTTACAAAAAATTTAATTAAGGAGAAAATATTGCAGTGATCAAGAATAAAACTAGCTATGGATAATCTAGTTATGAATTATGTTAAGAATGAAACTATTAATGAATTACTTGAGATTAAGAGACAAAACCCACTTGATTAATGGGAAAGATTGAGAAGATCTTATGGGACCTATGACAAAAGTTACAAATAAGGACTTGAATAGCTAGGAAGGGGAAAGAAACAAAGTAAAGAAGTAAGAAATGCATGTGAGCCTATGTCAGATGATGATGATTAATACACACCATCTACTAGTAGCTCAAGTAGTGATAGAAGGTCTTCAGCGCACATGTACTCAAAAACAAAAAAAATTCAAATAGATAAGTGACAAGTGTTGTGGAATTATCCATAGAGAAATGTGAACTCTCTCTCGCTCTCTCTCTCTCTCTCTCTCACACACACACACACACACACACACACACACACACACACACACACACACACACACACACACACACACACACAGACACACAGACACACAGACACACACACAAACACATCTCCCCTTAACCCTTCTCTATACATCTCACTCTCAATCTCTCTCATTGCTTCTAGTTTTGCATAACTCGATGGGGTTATGGAGAACTAAATGCAATGCTAATGTAGTGCAAGATAGGAGAATCCTCTAAGGGGATGTCCAAACCCCCAAAAAATAACCACACATTAGAAACACAACAAAAATAAACAATAATGCAAGATCTTATACCAAATCACAACTCTTTATCCATAAAATAACTGATTACATGCAATATGCCTAACTCTAAGGCCTTCTGGGTTAGGGACAAATACAAATAACAATTAAAATATTAGTTCTACAAGATTTCACAAGATCCAACTTATAATATCAATCCCAGCTAGTCTAGATCTATAACTAGATGAGAACACCAAGGAGAATTCACATCTACTAGTTGTTCAAAGTTCACATCCTCTTCTCCAAGACAGATCCTCATAGTGCCTAAAGACTCTACAAGGCCTAATACTTATACCCAACTAAGCCACAAGTTGGCCCATTTCATTAAAAACTAAATTAAATCCCTCACATTAAATATATGTTGAGTCACAAGTCAGCTACAACACAAATTAAATACCCAAAAGTTGGTTCATGGACAACTCGACACCAATAGGAATCAAGACCAAGCTGAGTTCTAGAGACAACCAAGCTTAGCATTAGCCAAATCATAAGCAATGTCGAGCTCCCAAAGCATGTTGAGCTTCATAGAGTATGTTGAGCTCCTAGTGTCTTTTGAGCTCCATAGAGTATGGTGAGGTCCTAGTGTCTGTCAAGCTCCATAGAGTATGTTGAGCTCCCAGGAAAAAACTATGCACAATAATGACTAAGCACCACTCCTTTGGTGATTGAGTCCACATATTCAAGCCAAAATCCCTTCAATATGTAGGATTTCAACCCAACTAGGTATGCTCCTGTATCAGACACCCTAGGTTCAAAAAGATGTTCTTAATAGCTAGAAGAACATCTTCTGAGATTAAGCACATAAATCCCAAACTGGTTCTTCAGATAAATATCCTGCAAGGCTTCAACTTGTACACTATTTCCCTTATTCTACTTCTTTTTCTTTATATCCATCTTTGGTGTGATACAAATCTAATTTCCATGCTGATCTCCAACCATCTTAGAATCTACCAACTCAACTCAGCTGCCAATACTCGGGTTCCTCCTACTGAGCTCTTCATTCTACAAAGGAATAAGAGAATACTTCCTACTAGATTTCTCATCACTAAATATATTCTTGACTCAATCATGCACTACCCTACAATCATACTCCCAAGGTCTACCAAGCAACACATGACAACTATTCATGTCGACAATATCGCACAACACTTGATCCTTATACTACCCAATCTAGGAATCAACAAGGCATTGTTCCCTCACTTCCAAAGCATACTCACCTTGCAACCATCCAATCCTACAAGGATTCAAACCAAGTTTTTGAACCATCTCCTTAGCAAAAAGGTTATCAGTACTACCACCATCCATAATCACCTTGTAGACTTTACCACTAGACTTTCAACAAGTCCTAAACAAACTAGTCCTCTGACAAGAATCCAGTGACCTTTGACCAACCAATACTGGTCAAGCTAGAAAACTCTCTTCTTTCTCAAGTTGATAGTTTTTTACTACAATCTCATTCACAACAACAACTTTCCTACCATGAGGACATTCAAAATATTTGTGCCCTTCCTCACCACATCTAAAAAAATTACCACTAAACCCATCTCCACCTATCCTTCTCTCCTAATTGGCAAGTTTTGGTTCATCTTCAACACTCAGTTTAGCCTTTTCCAAGCTATCCTGCTTCTTCTTCCCTCTAGCATTACCTTGACTTTTCCTCTTCAACTTATCTTCTACCTTCAGAGCATACTAATAAGAATCCTCAATTAAAGAAATAATCACCATACCAACCTCATCCTGAATATTGAATCTCAAACCATTAATTTACCAAGCTACCTTCTTCTTTTACAATTCTCGATTCCCAAACCAAATAGTCAACTTGTAGAACTCCTCAGTATAATCCTTCACAATCATATCTTTATACTGCATATTCTACAACCTTTTAAATAACCTCAAGTTCATAATCAGAAGGAATGAAATTAGCCTTCAATTTAGTCATCATTAATCTCCATCTAGTGATCTTCATTTCACTTTCCTCTTCTCTATCTCTTTGTAGTTCCTTCCACAAAAGAGAAGCATGTTATTTTAGCTTAGTTTGTTCCAACCTCACTCTGAGTGGATCCTCAATATCCTCAAGCTCAAAGTAGTCTTCCAATTCACCAATCCTATTAACCAAGTCTTCAAGAGTCAAAGTACCTAAAAAATTGGAAACCTCCATCTTATGCTTCAGCTTCAAGTGAGATGTAGGTCTAGAAAATTGACCAACCCTAGTTCCAATGGGTCTCTCCACATGATTAGTTCTGTCCTCACCACTAGATCCAATAACTTCAAAGTCTTTATCAGCTCCCTCATAGACATCATTAATACCTTTTCCTTTCTCTATCTTCAAGTATAGATTTTTGTTATCATTAGTCCTCTCAAATCCAATCTTTACAAGATAATTATGAAATCTTTCATACCATGCTCTTGGTGCTTGCTTAAAATCATATAAAGCTTTGTGTAGTCTACATACCATGTTTTTTTTGTTAGCATCAATAAATCCTTTTGGCTATTCTATATAAACCTCCTCTTCTAATATACCATTAAAAAATGTAGGCTTAACATCCATTTGATAAACTATTAATCTTTTGTATGCAGAGTAAGCAAGTAGATTTCTTACTCCTTCCAATCTTGCAAAAGGGGAAAATGTTTCTCCATAGTCTATCTCTTCTTCTTGTGCATATCCTTTAAAAACTAATCTTGCCTTGTTCTTTGTGACTTTATCACTTTCATCTAACTTGTTTCTATACACCCATTTGGTACTAATCACATTTTTATCTTTAGGTTTAGGATCTAGAGTCCATGTTTTATTTTTCTCAATTTGTTCAATCTCTTCTTTCATGACTTTACTTAAGTCCACATCCTCTAAGGCATATTTTAGATTTTTAGGTTCATACATGCTAAGAAAACATGTATCATTTCTCAATTTGTTCCTTGTCATTGGTCTTGCATATTTATCTCCAATGATTTGTGCTACAGGGTGATGTATCTTGACATACTTTAACAATCTTGGTTTTGCTTTGTTTTCCTCATTTGATCTCTCAACTTTTGAATCATTATGTAAATCTCTATCAAGTAGTTCAATATTTCTTTCATGTACACTAATCTCAAAATCATAATGTTCCTCAACTTCATTCTATAACTTGGCACCTAAATGTAGCACAATTCCTAAATGCAACTCGACATTCATAGTATGTGACTCAATAGTCACTGAAACTTGCTATTGGTTTGCAACTTGATTTACAACATCTTCTTCAATAGACATACCTTCATAAAAATATACAAATGATATGTATTCCTCTAGTTCCTTCATAGGTTTAGCCTTATGTACTTTTGTATATTCATAAAATTTCACATCTGCACTTTCCACAACTTTGTTAGTGTTAGTATTTAAACACTTATATGCTTTTTTTGTTGTGGAATAGCCAAGAAATATACCTTCTTCACTTTTTGCATCTAGTTTCCCATTTCTAAAATCCTTGAGAATATAACATTTGCTTCCAAATACCTTAAAATATTTTACATTGGGTGAGTATCCATACCATAGCTCAAAAGGTGTTGAATAAGTACCTTTCTTGACTTGCACAAGGTTCAAGGTATAGAAAACTATACTTACATCTTCTTTCTAGTATTTCAAAGCAACATTCTTCTCCATCATGAGTGTCCTAGCATAGTCCATTACAGATTTGTTCCTCCTTTCAACAATTCTATTTTGTGGAGGGGTCCTAGGGGTAGATGTCCATCTTTTGATTCCTTTATCATTGCAAAACATCTCAAAATCATTGGATGTAAATTCTCCTCCTTTTTCAAATCTCAAATTTTTTTGAATTTTACCTATTTCCTTCTCAACTCTTGCTAATTACCACTTAAACATTTGGAAAGAATCATATTTTTGTTTAAAAAACATAAGTATCATCATTCTAGAATAATCATTGACAAATAGCATTATTTACTTATCTCCTTTGTAGCTTTGCACTTAAATTGGTCCACACAAGTTAGTATGAAAATCTCTAATATTCCTTTAGAGGTATGAGTCTTACTCTTAAAATATGACTTTTTCATTCTGCCTCACAGACATTGTTTACAAATTATATTGTCAAGTTTCTTCAACTTAGGCAAACCTCTGACTCTTCTCATATTACTGATACTAACCATGTTATCAAAATTAACATGACATAACCTATTGTGCCATAGCCACACATCATCAAATTCTACAACTAAACAAGTAGCATCCTCTATATCAAGGTAGAGTAGATTACCTCTAGTTTGATCACCTTCTCCAATTAGTTTTCTTTTAGTATCATATATCTTAGCAATCTTGTTCTCAAACTCAACCTTACAACCTGAACTATTTAGTTGTGACACACTAAACAAATTATAGTTAAGTCCTTCACCATAATAAGCATTGTCACATAAAATATTTTCTATGAGTTTGATAAAACCTTTTCCTTTTACTAGTTAGGGTGCATCATTACTGAACCTTTCACTATTTCCATTATAATAATTCAAGATAATGAAATTATTTTTATCTCTAGTCATGTTATGTGAACACCCACTATTAATGATCCATCTATCATTCTTGTTCACACAAGACACCAGTGCAGTTGCCTCATCCTCATCAGAATCATCCTTCATTACAACATACACCACTTCATCATCATGATCATCAAATTCATATTTAGTGTGAGGCCTCACCCCGACCTGTCATAGCATAGATATTCTTACTTGCATTTTGATATTCATACCTTTGATATTTTGACTTTTTTTTGAGACTTAGGTAGGCGGTGGCTTCTTTTATCTATTGATTTTGACATTACAATAGTATTTTGTATCAATGATATCTACTAAGAACCTGATATTGTGAAATGGAATGATCGAACAAATATGGATGCAACTTTATGAAAGGATGGAAATTAGATTATGATGTGGTGCAAAATGTTAATTTGATTATGATGATTTATGATTTAATGTGATATGCAAATAAATGTTAATTTGATAATGATGATTTAATTTTTAATGTGATATGTAGATAAATATTAATTTGATTATGATGATTTATGATATGTAAAGTTTGATAGTTTAACATTTTGAACGATTTATTTAAAATGATTAAGAAAAGAAATTTAGTTGAATTATGGTAATATGGATTTCATAACATTTGAAATTATATGCATTTATGATACATATTATGACCTCCTTGGACTATTGGTGCTCGAGTTTATTGTGCAAGAAGTGGAACCATGGAAATTTTGGGGGAAACAAGATCCAAACCTACGTGAACACAATTTAACCTAGGAAAATCTTTGAAAGATTCAAAAGCCTTGTTGTGATGTAATTTATTTCATAAATGTAAGTTTTCTTGTGTGTGGAAATTTTTAATCATAAAGATGCATTAGGAACATGTCGTGGTGATGTGGAATGTGCTTTTATGTGTCACTTGACACTTGTGGATTTTGTGTGTAATGACATGTCATTTAGGGTTTTTGTAATGGTGGCATTTTACCCTAAAACTAATTACCTTGTTAATGAGTAAGTAAACCCACTTGAAAAGGGGTAGGATGGGTTACAATCAAAGGAAATTCAAATTTAGACTTGACTAGGGTTTTGAGGGGTCATTAGGTGGTCTTGTTTGAATTTACAAGTGGGAAGATATACTTCTGAGAGATAGGGGTGAATCAAAAGTAACTAAATTTTACCTCTAAAACCTTTAAGCTGAAACCATTCACATGCATCTAATTCATCTAATAAACATAAAAGTAAAGACATGCATGAAAACAAATAACATAAGAATTTGGTAACCCAAAAACCCTCCAAAATGAGAAGGTAAAACTGTGGTGGGGATAAAGTATCACTATAGCAATATGTAACTATTTAAGGTTACAAAGTTTGACCACTTCCAATGGTCTACCCTATGAAAGGCCTATCCTATTAAAGGTTTTACACCCTATTAAAAGTGACCTGGTTAAAGGATTTACAAATAGTCCCTTGGAATATTACCCTATTAAAGGATTTAGAAACTTGTCTAAAGGCTTACAACATGGCTATTAAACCAATATGGCTTCTAGACCAACCTATCATCATAGAATTTTCATTCCTAATACAATTTCTAGAGAGTATTAGAAAATCTTGACTTGATGACTTGTAATCTTCAATTGCTAATTCCAAATCCTTGTTCTACTCTATCTGTTTTGATCCTTGCTTGATCTTATATGTCTCTCTTGTTAAAATTTTGATGCTCTGTTCTAACCAATTGGATTTTGCAATGTTTCTCTTCCTTCTAAGTCTTTAAACACCCCTCTGAATTTTTCTATAATTTACCCATACACTTCTCATATCCATGCACACACAATGGGGTATTATCCTCCTTTTAAAGGCTTCAAAGACTTAGGGTTAGGTATGAATCTACGATCAATATTCATTATTCATTTCCCACTCATTCTTTAACTTTTCCTATTGGTTGTGTGCCTTCTCCATTTTTCTCATTGGCTAAATGTTGATTACATAGGTAGCGCAAAAGATTTGATCTTGTCTTCAAGATCCTTTGAGATTCATCCTAAGTCAACTCAAAAATGGTTTACATCTGAGTTTGTGAAGATACAAACTCATATGTTGATTCTATGTTACTCGACACTTACTAGTTGTTGATGCTTGGCACATATAGGAATTCTATTTCATTCAGCTCCTATAGCAATTCTATTTCACTCGAAATCTATACTTTTCATAGCACCTATAGTGACTTGACATCACTTATCACTCAGCACTTGAACTTCACTCAACACCTGAAGTTCACTCTGCACATTTTGAATTTCTAGCTCGGCACACACTATAGCTTAGCTTCTTTATTATACTCGGAATCAACTTAAGAATTTTTTAAGTGTGTTGACACTCAAACGTGAAAACCAATTTGAGACCAAAAATCTCCCCCTTTGACATGAGTGGCAAAAACACTTAACTGGGCATTATGAATCTGATCTCTATGATTATACTTCACATTCTATTTAGCATATGTACAAAACTTCAAAATTTTGTTCAAAATTTTGTAGAAGACTATATACTTCAAAAATTTGTAACTCCCCCTGAGCTGATGTGCTATTTCTATAACCAAAATTCTACTCCTACAACCAAAGATTCTTGTGTTGAATTTGTCTCATGCTGATATGTCTGATACTCTTTGCCTTGTCTACTTCTATGTCTAATCTATTTGTACTCTCCCTTTGTTTCTTCTCCCCCTTTCACATGTTCTTGCAGTTTATCCTTTTGGCTGTGTCTCCTTATTTTTCCTTAAAATTTGGATATCTCCCATATCTCCCCCTTTAGATATGGCTCCCTTTATTTACACATCCATTTTTATTATCTTCTATGGGTATATTTCCCCCAAAATGTTATATCTCCCCCTTTTTGACACTTATGTCAAAGGGTCCTAGAAATGAATGGAATATTTAGCCAAAAATGTTTTGTTTACCTCCATTATCATATTCAGAGAAGCATCCTAGTTATCTAATGCTATTTCTAGTGATTTTTGCTAGATGACTATCTCTGCTGCAAGATGTACAAGGCCTTCTAAGGTAGAAAGATTTGGGTCTTTCTTGAAAATATTTTTTGCATAGGCCTATTCCTTACGTAGGAATTCTAGATGTGGAGTAATAGAAGATTGAATCTGTATTAATTTGGCCTTAATATTGGCCTCTTCTACTGTCAATACAGCTAACTCCTTCTGGGTGTGAAGCATTGTTGCAAAATGCTTCTCACTTTGAGTTGAATCTTTATGTAGCTATGTGCTAGAAATCTTGAGATTTCATTCCAAGCTCAGTATTGTTTGGCTAGTTTCTTTTGTGAAGTATGATGAGTCACACAATTTGGAGTACAATGAGAATACATTCTCAAGTACTATTTTCACTTTTGCAACTTTCTTAGCCAATTCTACTTGTGAAAGTGCTATCTCACTAGATATTTTCTCATTGACTTTCATTTGAAATTTCTTTTCTGACCACTCAAATTACTTAACATTTGTATCAAGGTCTTCCTTTTGTACCTAGTCCACTATGTTGGACAATTACTCCATGATGGGCTTGGTTTCATCAGGTACTGGCAAGCTGAATGCATCAAGGAATATGTCTTTGATGTCCACTAATGCTTGCTTCTGTCTATACTCATTTCTGAGTATCTCATGCTTCTTCCTTCTCTCTAGTGCCTCTTGTACTTCATTTATCTATGCTAGGTTCATTGTCTTGGAGTCATAACTTGGTATGACTATTTCCTCATCAAGTGCAGGGTCTCCATGGTGAAGTACCCTTGTGACCTTGGTGGAGGTTGAGCCTGGTGCTAAAATCTATAGTGGTACTGCATAAGTGCTTAGCTATTTGGTAGGAGTCCCCATAGTAGGCAAGTTCACCAATTTCTGTATTGCCTCTTTCTCTCTTTCCTTAGTGGTTTTCTCCTCTTCCTTCTATTCTTCTCTACTACCTTGATCAATGATAATGATTTGAGATGGTGCACCTTGGTTTTGTTCTGTAGGAACATCTTGTCATGTCTGCTCCTGTGTTGGCTCCTCAATAGTTGTTGTTGCTTTGACTGTATGATCAACCTTAGCAATTGTATCTTGTGCTTCTTTCTCTTTTGGTTGATCCACTGTAGCTTTGGGAGGTTGTGAAGGTGGTTCTTGTGTGTTCACCTTCTCCCTAGTGATCTTTGCTACAACCTTTTGCAATTCTTCCACACTCCAAAACAAGATTTGTGCACAATTGTGATTGCAATGTGGTTTTGTGAAGAATCTTTCTAGGATCCTCTGTTGTCAATGGATTGTTGTTCTAGCCTAAGGTGTTAGGAACATCCTTGACAATTACTATTTTTGTAAGTGCTATATGTGGAGGACTTGATGGTGGCAATTGGGTGTCTTGGACACTTTGTTCTGGCTACTACTCTTTAGCTGTTGCCTTTTCACCTTGTGTCTTCTCCACTGTTGCCTCTTCTTTCTCTCTCTCTCTCCTTCTTCATCCTTTTCATTCTCTTCTTCTTCCTCATCATTTCTTCCCTCAAAGGGATCTTCCTACCCTTCCTTGATAGTTTTCAATCCATAAATCAATTTCCACATTTGTCTGGACTTTTGCACAACATCTTCGATTTGATTTTGCAAAATTTGGAAGTCTCTGTATTTGGGTGCAAATTTGCTCGCATGTTTCTTAATAGCCTTATTTATTTGACCTTTAGTAGGGTCTGGCATCACATGATCCAATTTTGAATCCCTTATTTCTTTCTACATTTTAAGATAGTAATGCCATTTATTCTCTACAATGGAGCTTAGCTCCTTAGGCATTGAATTATTTAGTTCAAGTGGGGTGGTCTTGAACTTAGCCATCATAGTGTAGATGGACTCTTCCACTATGTTTTTTTGTTCTCTTGACAACTTATTAAAATCAATGGCCTTTAAACCAGTTAGATCTACATTATCTCTAATGTTATTACAAACATTTTCCAATTTAGACTTGGTAGAATGCCTTACCAATCTGAATTGATCATCACCAGTCTCTGTCTTTTCTTCATCTAACTCTGGGGGTGCAACATATTTTTTTCTCTTCTTTTTCTCTACAAGCCCTCCTTGCTCTGTGGCCTTTTTCTTCCCCTATTCCTTTTTCACTTGGGTTGTAGCCCTGGAATTTGCCCTTGTAGTTGGCTAGGCTAGGCTTGGATTTGTTGCTTTCTTCTTGCCCTTGGGCTATGCAATTGGCTATTTTTGTGCTTTTCTCTTCTTTGGCTCTACCTTTGGTGCATCTTACTCAACACCTTCCTCTTCTTCAGCATTCTCTCCCATGCCTTGGGTCAAAGAAAGTGTTTCTTGTCCTTGTTCCTCCTCATCATCTTCTGCTTCTTCTTCTTCTATTGTGCCTTCACCAAATTTGGCCTTAAGTTTCTTCACAAGTTTTTCTTTCTTCTTCAGTGTGGAGGCAATCTTCAAATCCATATCCACCTTTGATCTAACCACATCATAGGTTACAAAATGTGGTGCACTTTGGTCCACTTCCTTAGCTAGTAATGCAATTATAGCTGTTGATGCCTCATCTATGTTTATTTCATAGCTAAGGGGTCTTAACCATCTAACTCTTGGTATGGAAGCTTGTATATAAGTATAGTCAATATCTATAAGAAAGCATACATCATTTACATGCTTCTCTACTAATGAAACTGGAATTCTTAGCCTTTGCTTCATGGTTTTCTTGAAGTCTTCAAAATAGCTAGAAATTAGGGTCTCAAAATTAGCTCCCATTTGTTCAATGTATTCATTAACTTGAGCTATGATAGACCTATTTGTTTTCTAGACAACTTTTCCAAAAGAAGGAAACTCATTCTATACATAAAAGAAAATGTAAATCAAAATAGCACCAAACTTGCATTGTGCTCCCTTTGTCCTTCTTATTGCTGCTAAATTCTCATTAATTTGCTGCAATTGCAGTTATGCAAGATCATATGTATGATCCTTTTTCACAAATTTGTAACCCACATCCACTGCAATGCAAGGCACACTATTAATTCTATTGGATTGATAGAATTTGTGTGCAATAACTCTAACAACAAAGTCCACAAGAGGGTCTTGAATGGTGTCTATTGTCATTTCTCTCTTGTTCCACTTAGCACTAGTATTCTTTTCAACTGCTTCCTTAGCATCACTCCTAAGGTTCTTTGGCCGATCTAGGGTTGGGTACCCTATCACTCTATGTACAATTCTATTGGTTATTTTCATTGGACCATCCTCCAACTATAAGCTTCCATCATGTATACTGCTAAGCACTAGCCTAATCCATTCAGTCTTGAAAATTGTGGTAAATTCTAGGGCATGCGTCAAACCCTTCTTTTCAACAATATGATACTCTTCCTTTAGAACTTCATTTTCACACAACCTCTCATAGGCTTCCCTCATCTCCATGTCTCCTATGGCTCCAATTTTCCAATTGTAAGACCTTCTAACATCTTGGACCATAACTACCTTAGGGGTATAATAGATAGGGCTCTAGTTGGGTCATTTTTATATGCTACCTTTGGTATTGGCCAGAAATTAGGTTGCTTTACTTCATTGGACACTAGCTAGACTTCAAATAGTTCTTTCCCTTATGTTTTCTTAGAGCTAGAAGCCATTTGTGCGATCTAGGGTTTGAACTTCAAAGAAAATATGAAACTGTATAACTCGACACAAACGCAAATACCTTGAATTCGATGAAATCATGCTAAATTTTTGTTGAAATTTCCTTAAACACTAGATTCTTTGCTTTGAAGTCATTATGAACTCTTCTTCATCTTTTCTCTTCATTTACAATGAAGAAAAATGATTCAAAATGCAATAATATACCCTATTTTCATGGCATTTAATGCTTAGTGCATTTATAAGTATCCACTCAGCTTCTTAAGGATTTCTACATTACTCAGCTTCCATTAGCTTTTCAACCACTCAACATCCATAGAAGTATCCTTCACTTGGCTTCTATTGAATTTTCTCTTTACTCGGCTTCCACTACCAACTCAACTACAACTAATAATTTGGCTTCTACTGATTTTGACAATCAACTCGGCATGCACTAAAGTTTTAATTGGCATATGAGGGAAACTCGATAATACTTATGAAATTTTAAAATTTTGCATCTTTATTCATGTTGATCTCTTCTTTTCAATACTTTCTTATTTAGAAACTAATGTATGATAAATCTTTGTATATCAGTTCCTTGTGCCTTCTCTTTGCTTAGTTGGATGAAGTGTGACCACTTGACCTTTTAGGTGAAGTGATCCCTTCATTTGTTGTACTACTTCCATCTTTCTTCTTCCATGTCTTATTCATTTCTCCTCTGATGTGTTCAACATCTTCCTTCTCTTTACCTTTGATGTTCTTTGAGTTGGGTGCCTTTGACCTTGTTGGGAAATTCCTACTGATATGACCAGTCTTCAAGAAACTGAAACTGTCATGCCCAAAATATTGGTGCATAAACACACCAATTTTATTTTATTTTATTTTTTTTAAAAAACTCAATCTATAGTAATTAAATCCACTTTTTAAAGTTAATCACACTACTAAGTTTGATATGATTAATTGCACAAGATAAAATATAGGCATAATGAGAAACAGATACGAGATCTCCTAACGGTGTCCTATCATTTTCATTTAAATTTATAATCAATGAGAAGCAAAAATCACAAAACCTGAGCATTCATTATTAAGTTCATTTCTACATTTGTTCATTATTACATAAATTATAAACAACATTATTAAAATTATTCAATTAACGATTTAAAAGTAAAGGTAGGTTGAACTCCTTCAGAACATTGAAAACCCAAAGGACTTAACCAAACAGAGTATATAATCATCTAACATTCAAATAACTAAACTTTATTAAATAGAAAAAAAATAAAACATCTAACCTTGAAAACAACTTCGATATCCTACACCCAAATAACACTATCTATTATTTAAAATATTAATGATTCATTATGATTCACTAACAGTTATATATCATCGCTACCTTAAACATGTTCTGCTTCCAATTCTTCCAATTTTTCATTTAAAATAAATTAATTAAAATAATTAAAAAGAACTGAACAATACTTTGAACATAAAATTATTTAAAATTTAATAAGAATCTATTCATTAAAATACTAATTTATTCATTTCACATGGTAATAATGATTATCCATTAATCTAATCAAATTGATAATCCTAAATTTAGAACAACCATACTTAACATTTCACATAGTTTAATACCACAAGGACAACATTGCATTGGAAAATCATGGACCTAGTTATTAAGAACATTAATCCAACCTAATTCAAAGAATACTAAACGAAATGAATAATAATACAAAAGTATAGATCTAAATAATATAATACTAAAATTTTAAACAAGATAACCAACTATATAATTTAATTTCTAACATACCACTTCTAACCTTTAGACTATAAAGCATATCCTATTTAACAACTAAAATATTTTAATGATATATTTAAAGCATGCTAACATATCATAAATCTATTTTACTTTAATCCACTTAACTCTATTATTGATATTAATTGTATTATTAATAAAGTGTTGATGTGACTATGGCCACTATTCTTAATATACTTCTTAAATCATTATTATCATTTATATAAAAAAAATCTCATATTAATTTAAAAAATCTCATATTAATTAGTTCTATATATATATATATCTATCTTGAAATATAGTTTTTACATATGTCTCCAAATAACAATAACTATCCATCACATTTATGGACAACAAAAAAAATCAGAAAATACATCAAAAAAAAAAAAAAAACACATCACCCAACATTTTAATCCTTTTTCCTACCTCTATACTTAAATGACACTTGACTCCCCTTTCAAAACTGACACCTACTCTACCCACATCCTCCTAGGTGGGCATGAAGCTCCTATTGTTGCACATAGATCACCTAGGATAGACCCCACTACTCATGACATAGCATTAATTTAATCCCTTATTGAAGGAAAAGTTTAGCATAAGTTACCTATACATATTCATTGCTTTTAAACCCAAAATTTCTTCAATCACCCATGTACTTGGTGGCTCTTCCCAAGGCATATGTCTCAATCAGCAAATAGGCCAATTCCAAGGTAAATAGACCATCCAATCAATCCATCCTTCAAACACTTGTTAAAGTTCTCCCTTGCTCTTCCCTAGGCATGGGTTGGAGAAGACAAGGGTTGACTTGATATAATATTTGCCTTTTTTAAAGTTTGGGATGCCTAGAAAAGAGGGCGGACACATGTCAGACAAGAGGGCATGCTCATAATAGCTTTGTTTAAAGAGATGACAAGAATGGACGCCTAGGTGAGTTTACATAAGGTTAAAAAAAACAAAAAGGATAAAGGGTATGATTTGTTTATATGACTAGCAAGTGTGAGAGGCTTATTAATTTTATTTTATTTATTTATTTTCTTATTCCCTTTCTTGCACAAGGCCCCATCATACCACAAGGACCTCACTAACTTATGACTGTCACCTTATTAATGAAGGGGGTGGTTTAGGATTTAGATGTTCTACCTAGAATTTCTAAGACAATATTTTATTTATTTATTTATAACTCATCAATAATCAAGATATCAATATTTTATGCAAGGTCTATTATTTTAATGGACTGTAATAGAAGAGTGTATATATTTTTTCCCATACAATTTCCAGCAAGCTATTATGCACTTCCAAGTCTTAATTTGGGTTGATCTTATTGATCCAGATCTCTCTCTCTCTCCCCCCCTCTCTCTTTTTTGTATTCTCTACGATTGTTTGATTGTATTGGTGATAGTCTATCATTACGTCATGCATTATATTTTCTAATTCTAATAAATAACTTAACAATTATCAACTATCATATTACTACTGAAATCTACTTGCAAGATTTTGTTTCATTGTATTATCAAATTAAACTAAACTAAATGAATGGAATTACAAAACATAAGAATGTCGTGAAAAGGTAAAAATGTCATCTCATCTACTATCAAGTAACATATGCAAAACTGAAATACAAAAATGTCATATGCAAGAAACCTTACTCAATCTTTTCTCTTCTATTAATAAACCTGGTTCAAGATTCCATCGGGAAAGAACCAGTAAGAAAACCTGACATCCTTGTCAATACATCAAAAAATAAATAAATTTTTACATAATGTTACAACTCAAATGAGATCTCTTCTAGGTTCTTCACAAGAGGTCTTTTCCAATATCTTCAATGCACCAAGGGAACCATGGATAGACAAGAACCAACATGGAGGTAAAATAACATAATATGATGAACAATTCAAGCATGCATTCCCAACCCGATTTTGCACAATAGGTTCAACATTGAACCAAAATAGAGGGGAGGTGGATTTTTTCAATAGGAGATGTCAATCACCATACCATAACATAGCCCTTTCAGAGCTAAAATTCAAGAACTTCCGTTCTTCTACAAATGCCCTTTCGGGGCCAATATAACAAGGGTGTTCATTCCTTCCCTTCTTCAAGAATTCAAATTTTCATACAAGGTATGGGATGAAAAGTAGGGGCCCATACACCGTACCCTCTTTCCCTTCCCTCATCATAAGAGGAGACTCTACACTATTGAGGTCCAACTAAGGCCCTTCACCCATACACGGCCACTTCTTCCCTATCCAAGGGTGAGTGATACCAAAACAATCCCCATGAAATCCCCTCCAAAAAAAAACATCAAGGCAAGCATAAGAATAATATCAAGAAACAAGATAAGATACCTCCCAAACAACCTCAACACACATACAAGCAATACAATGAACAACACAATGCCTTATGCATAAATCAAAGCATGAACTCTATGAAGAACATGATCAAAAGAGTGAAGAACTCCTACCTTCACAAAAAGTTATGGTAAAATGACAAGTTGAGAAGAGTTTTTCCTTCCTTTCGTTCAATCTTGAAACTTCTCTCTAAAACTAGAGATTGGGTAACAACCAAAACTTTTCCAAAGATGCCTCTAATATGATCCTAACTCAACTAGACATTAGGTAAACCCCAAGGTGGAGTCAAGGTTACCAACTCAGGAAGGAAGCAATTAATTTTTGCACTAACGAAAAAATAGACTTTTTGAGTGATTTTAAAAGTCAACCTAAGGGAGTGGAAAATGTCTCCCAACCCATACCCATGCCCCTCGAGTACTTAAATTTCATGATTTTAGACTTTTAGGATTAATTAGAGGCCTATCAAAAGCTAGGAATATTTTAGGACTTACCCACAACCTTCACAATAAGTAGATTATTCACTAATCCTGATTAGGGTCATTAACCTTGATTACTCATAGATTAGCAAAAATGTCACTAACCTAGTTTGACTTAGATCTATAGGTTACTCAATTAACCCTACTATCATTTGGAGATGCGTATACAATTCATGAGTGTCAAGTGACACTATAAAAATATTGTTATGAAACATTAACATTTAAAGATAATAGAATGATACATTCCTTCAATCCATGACACAAATAAAATACGAACAATGGGGTTAGAATCTTCATTAGATTCAACCTTGGTTTCCACAATTGGTACATAGGGTTGAGTTTCGTGTCTCCATTAATTTTTTTTTTTTTGCTAAAATATCCTGCACACTCATTGTACACATTTTTGGCTCAAGAAAATCACATGCATATATGTATATAACGTATTCAGAGAAATTACTTAAATTAAATCATTCATCCTTCAAATAAATTAATTGTTTAATTCATTTCTACTCACATTTAATCATCCAAAATCACATAATCAATATAACATACTTACTCATTAATTCATATTAAAGTACCAAAATAATCATCATTAGGCATGCACATACCTAATCATCATAACAACACCAACTAAAGAATATTGAACTATCTAAAGCATAAAACTTAATCTTCGATGTATCAAATCAACATCCTTATTATCAGATAAAAACACTTCATACCATCGTTAGTAAAAATCAATATTTTAAACAGTCAGGGTGATGTAGTAGTTCTTGAATCACTAAGTATCTAAAACATGAATGAAATAGCTAATCTTAGTTTCTTTTAGGAGAATCACAATATAAGCATAACTTTATATCCATTTCAATCTCCTATGACAGTTTTAACAAAGGATTCATATTTGATAGTTTTATACAAGGAGGGTCCTTACAGAAACATGTGGTTTGACTCAGCCATCTACTATAGTTTCCTCAGAAATGCATTCTTATGCAAATTTTAGGACTGTGTCCATATTCTTGACAATAATGACAGCTATACCCGGTGTTGTAGTCCCAATTGTAATGATGTCCATGGTTATTTCCCCTTGTTGGTTGATTAGGTGTCCACATAAGTTTTGATCTGCACTCAAAAGCTCTATGACCATACTTCTTACAATTGCAGTAGTGACCTTCAAATCTTGGTGTTCTAATAGTCCTAGTCTTGCAGTCATGTTCTTGATGTCCTTGCTTCTTGCACTTATGACAATGACTCACATTCTTAGGTTTGTCATACTGATGGGCATTCTTGCTCCTGCATATATTAGAGTTATGTCCTTTTTTACCACAAAAATGATAGGTAGGTTTAGTGTTCTTACCTTTGGTACTCCTCTCTTCTGCAGTCTTGGATGACTCTCCTTGTTCAATGCTGATGTATCCTAGTCCTTAAGTATAATTACTAGCCCTTGGTAATTTCAATAGCTACTCAAAGTACTTGATTGTCTCATTGGGTTTATTGAAGCTCTTCGCAATCTCTTATTTTTTCAGGTCATTTTGCAGTTGTTCATTTTGCATCTTTAGTGTAGAGATCTCAATATCCTTGACATTTAGTTCATGATGTGTATTCATCATTTGACTTAGGGTGTCTACCTGTATGTTTTATATTCTTCCAAGTTCAATTGACTTTTATTCTAGTCTGTTGGCAAGATTTATCTTCTCTTCTTGTAGCATAGCCTTATCTTCAATGGCTCTTTTCTGTTGAGATTAAAGATAGAGTAACTAAGAGGGGGGGTGGTGGTGGGTGAATTAGTTCTTAACAAAAATTAATCCATAGATCCCTTAGATGTCTTAAAGATCTAGTTATTGCTGATACTTGATAAACAAATGTTGTAACTTGGTAAATTAAATTATTACTTCTTTTCAAGCATTCATGCATGTAACTAAAAACAAAGTGAACACAAGAGACACTAATTTAATGTGGAAACCCAGTATGGGAAAAACCACCAAGTAACTAGTCACCAATTTTTCACTCTTTTGAAGTGAGCCTTGTTAGGAGCCAACCCTGCTAAAGGTTACAATACACACTATTAGGTGTGACCCTGTGAGAGGATTTAATCACCCTGTTAGGAGTGACCTTGTTAGAGGTCTTTAGAACAATTCAACTGAATTGTCACCTTGTTAGAGGATTTACAAAATGGCTATTAAACCAACTCTATTAAGAGATTTGAAATAACTGCTATAATGGTTAGAAAGCAACAATGAATTGACCTGAACAAGATGCAACTAAATTTTCTGGCTACAGGTTTTTGTTCAGCATTATTAGATCCTCCTTAATCAAATATGGCTCTACTACTCCTAAGTGATCTTTGATCATCCTTCAAATTCACTTGTATAATAATCAGTCCTCATATCTCAATAATTCCACACTTCCATCATACACACACTTAGAATTCACAACTTGACCTCTTACTTATACCATTTAGATTGTCAAGTCAGCCCATTTACATGTTACATTTAGCAATAAATCATACATTAGTCGGCTACAAATATTACTTAAACAAATAAACATTATTTCATAAAATAATGAAATCCTTTACTGGCTGACCTTGCTCGGTAAATACTATTTCTAAAAATTTCTTGAGTTAACCTTCTTGACTCAGTTAACATTGCAATATCCTTAAAATCCTTTGGCTATCGAGTTTACTCGGTAAGAACTGAATCCCTCAGTAAGAACTACTTCTTCCAAATTACCTTTGATGACCGAGTGAGCTCGGTAAGAACTGCTTCTTCCAAATTACCTTTGATGACCGAGTGAGCTCGGTAAGAAATGCTTCTTCCAAATTACCTTTGATGACCGAGTGAGCTTGGAAAGAACTACTTCTTCCAAATTACCTTTGATGATTGAGTGAGCTCGATAAGAATTGCTTCTTTTCTTTGCTGACCTTCTGAGCTCGGTAGTCACTATCCTTTGCCTTACTGATCTTCTGAGCTTGGTAGACTCTGTTCTTTGTCTAGCTGACCTTCTGAGCTTGGTAGACACTGTCTAATGACTGATATGACATTTGTGTGACATCAAAGTCAACACACAATTTGAACAATTGTATCCAATAATCTCTCTCTTTGGCATTGATGGCAACACAACATGTCATAGCAGGATAAAATTTGAAAACAAGTCTTTTAATGATAGAATACAAAACTCCCTCTTTCATAATAATCTCTCCCTCTTACATAAACTCTTATTATTTTGCAAATTTTAGAAAGATATGACAGTATATTCTTCATCTTTGACAAAACATGCCAAAGACAACTCAAAACAACTGAATAATATTGTACCTAATTTACTAATTCATATGCAATATCTTCATTGGTTTGTTGCATCAATTGATAGATTTCCAATTCTGTTCCTATTGATGCATCACTAAAACTATATTTTAGTGAGCTTTAGATAAGGGAATGACCCCTAACTTACCTCTTAGATACAAGAATGCATCCTTGGGTAAAGGCTTTGTGAATATGTCAACAATTTGTTCTTTTATATGCACATATTCCAATCTTATTTCTTTTTCTTGCACCAATTCTCTAACAAAGTGATATTTTATGAAAATATGCTTGGTTTTTGAATGCATCACTCGATTCTTGGAGATGTTAATTGTACTTGTGTTATCAAAAAACATAAGAACTAGTTCTTTGACTTCTTGCTTCATACATTCCAATAATTGTTTAAACCACACAATGTTTGAGCAATTTACTGCTACTACAACATATTCAGCCTCTGTTGTGGATTGAGATGTACAATTCTGCTTTTTGCTTGTCCAAGAAACCAACCTTTTTCCAAGAAAGAAAGATCCTCCGCTTGTGCTCTTTCTATCATCAATATTTCCTGCCCAATCTGCATTAGTGAACACCTTTAAATCTAGTTTTCCTCCAATTTTATACCATAATCCATAATCTGTAGTTCCTTTTAAGTATCTCATGATCCATTTGATTGCCATCATGTGATTTTCTTTTGGTTTTGCTGAGAATCTTGCTACAATCCCTACTGCAAGGGCAATGTATGGTCTTGTGTGCACTACATATTGCAACTTTCCAATCATAGATCTATACAATGTCTGATCCACTTCCTTTGATTCATCATCCTTGGTAAGTTCTGATCCAGTACACATAGGAGTCTCAACTAGTTTGCAATCTTCCATACCAAAATTTTTCAGTATCTCTTTGATGTATTTAGATTGAGTGATGTAGTTGTCATTCTTATTTTGTTGAATTTGAAGACTAGCAAAAAATTTGATTTCACCAAACATTGACATTTCAAATTCCTTGTTCATTTGTTCTAAAAATTCTTTGCAAAGATCATCATTTCCTGTGAACAAAGTATCATCTACAAATATTTCTGCTAAAACAATCTTATTATCTAGTCCTTCCTTTATGTACAAACTGTTGTTCTCATTAGTTCTTTGAAAACCAATCTGAATAAGACAGTTATGCAATCTTTCATACCATGCTTTAGGGGCTTGTTTCAGACCATGTCCTTCTTGTCTAGATCAACAAAACCTTCAGGCTGCTCAATGTAAACCTCTTTATCCAATATGCCATTGAGAAATGCTGACTTGACATCCATCTAATAAAATTTGTATCCTTTGAATGCAGCATATGCAAGTAAGGTTCTGAAACCTTCCAATCTTGGAACAGGAGCAAAAGTTTCTCCATAGTCTACACCTTCTTCTTGTGAATATCCCTTGCATACCAATCTAGCTTTGTTCCTTGATGCCTTACCATCTTCATTTAGTTTGTTTCTAAATACCCACTTTGTTCCAATCACATTCTTGTCTTTGGGTCTAAGTACAAGAGTTCATGTTTTTTTTTTTTCTATCTATTCTATCTCTTCATTCATAGCTTCAATCTAACTCTCATTGTCTAGTGCATCTTTGACATTTCTAGGTTCAAAATCAACAAGTAAACAAGTGTCTTTCAACTTACTTCTTGTCATTATTCCTTCTAATTTATCACCAATGATTTGATCTAGTGCATGATGCTTTCTGACATACTTGGCTAACACGGGCTCCTTGCCTTTTGAATGACTTGCATTGTTATCCTTCTATGTCTCAACTTCTGGTTCTAATTTTGGTTGCTTGGGCTCGGTAGATGCTAACTCGGTAGCTTCTATTTGCAACTCGGGTTCTTGCAACTGAGTAGATGTTGACTCGGTTTGAACTTCTTGTGACTCGGTTAATGAAGACTCTAGAGTTGAGGATTCCTAATTAATAGGTATACTTGGCATTTTATCAGGTTCAATGTAAACAAATCTTCTATAGTCTTCAAGTTCCTTTTTGCTTTTTTCTTCTATTCTTTCTGCAAACTCATCAACTTTCATGTGTGCACTTTCTATGACTTTGTGAGTAGATAAGTTCAAACATCTATATGCTTTTCTTTCACAAGAGTATCCCAAAAATATTCCTTCATCACTTTTTACATCAAATTTACCTTTTCTAGATTCTTTCAAAATGTAATTATTTCTTCCAAATACTTTTAGATAACTTACATTGGGTTTGTAGCCATACCACAACTCATAGGGTGTTTTGAATGAGTCCTTTTTCAGTTGTACTCAGTTCAAGGTATGAACTGTAGTGCTGATAGCTTACTTCTAGTATTTGATAGCAATACCTTTCTCAATCATTAAGGTTTTTGCACAATCCATTATAGATCTATTCCTTCTTTCTGCTATTCTACTTTGTTCAGGAGTTTCAGGTGCTAGAACCTATCTTTTGATTCCCCTTTCAATGCAAAAGTTATTGAACTCATGTGAAATGAATTCACCACCTTTGTTAGAGCTTAAGCATTTTAGTCTTTTGCCTATTTCCTTTCCTACTTTGGCCAAATACCATTTAAATTTTTCAAATGCTTCTGGTTTCTCTCTTAGGTACATGATAGTCATCATTCTTGAATAATCATCAACAAATAGAATAAAGAATTTTTCATCCGTATAACTTTTAATGCCAATAGGTCCACACAAATTAGTATGCACAATTTCTAGAACTTCTTCAGTCTGATAGTTTTTGCTCTTAAAACTAGTCTTTTCTATTTTACCAATTTGAAAATTCTTGCATAGACCAACCTCAGGTTTCTTTATGTTAGGAATACCTCTTACTTTCCTAAATTTACTGATCTTTATCAAGTTTTCAAAGTTTACATGACACAACCTTCTATTTCATAACAAACTTTCTTCAATTTGAGCAATGAAACATGAACATTCACCAAGTTCAAGATAGAATAAGTTACCTTTTGTTTGAGTGCCTGATCCAATCAACTTTCCTTTTCCATCTAGGAATCTTTCTTTTCCATGCATAAATTCTACTTTGAATCCATTATTGAGTAGTTTTGTCACACTCAACAAATTATGCTTTAGTCTTTCTACCCAATATGCATTATCACATAAAAGTTCCTTGGTTAGTGAGATTCTTCCTTTTCCTCTTATACAACAAGGTTCATTGTTACCAAATCTTATACTGTCACCATCATAGTCTTCAAAATATTCAAACTTAGTTTTATCACCAGTCATGTGATGAGAACAACCACTATCTATGATCCATGTATCATTTCTTCTCATATGTGAAATGAGTGCCATTTCCTCATCATTATCAGACTCATTTTTCACAGAAATGTAGACAATTTCATCATCTTCTTCATCATCAGAATCTTTAGCCATAAAACATGTTTTCTTACCTTTATCCTTGAATGATTTGAAGTCTTTCTTGCCATTGTACTTGTGACCTTTCTTCTTATCTTTGTTCTATTTATTTGGCCACCTAGCAGCAATATGTCTAATTTTTTCACAAGAGAAACAAATTAGAGGAACCTTACCTTTGTATTTCCCTTTGCCTCTTGAATATTTTCTTGCTAGTAGAGCTTCAACCACTTCAAGATCATTGTTTAAACTTTGTTCTAATTCTTCATCATTGTCTTATTGTGGATCCTTCATCTTTTTTCCTTTTTCTTTGAGTGAAAGCTTGGCTCCAAATGCTAATTCAATGTTCTTGGCAGCTAGAACATAATTGTCATAGTTGTCTAGCTCAAATGCAGTCAATCTTCCAACTATGGCCTCTAAATTTATTTTATGATTTGCCTCACATCTCCTTTCTTGAATTGCAGAGACTCTAATTGCATAAATGGGAAGTAGAGTTCTAAGAACTTTACTTATAACTGTCTCCTCATTGATATCTCCTCCAGATGGTTTGATTGCACTAACACATGCTTTAACTCTTTCAACATACTTTGCAATGTTTTCATCCTCTCTCATCCTCATTTGATCAAATTTCCCTCTCAAACTTTCTACTTTGTCTCTTCTCACATTATCATCTCCTCCATAGATCTCTTTCAGCTTGTTCCACATTTCAAAGGTAGTTTTTCAATCTTTGATGTCATCAAATTCTTCATAACTCAAAGCAGATGCTATAGCTATCATCATGTATTGTGAGTCTTCTTTTCAACAATATCATTAACAGATAATGTACCAGAAGGTTCTTCATATTTTTCATCAAGGTACTTTAGCCCTGTATCACCAATAAAAGTCAGATGAAGCCTCATCAATCCTTGCCATGCTAAGAAGTTGTCCCTGTTAAGTCTTGGAATTTCCCTTTTGTAAGACATCCTGATCTTAATCTTAGATCGTTGAAATATTTTCTCGTAAGCACCAATAGCTCTAATACCAATTTTTGGGATTAAAGATAGTGTAATTGAGAGGGGGGGGGGGGGGGGGTTGAATCAATTACTAACAAAAATTAATCCATAGATCTCTTAGATGTCTTAAAGATCTAGTTACTACTGATACTTAGTAAACAAATGTTGTAACTTGGTAAATTAAATTATTACTTCTTTTCAAGCATTCATTAATTTAACTAAAAACAAAGTGAACACAAGAGACACCAGATTTAACGTGGAAATAAAGTATGGGAAAAACCAGCAAGTAACTAGTCACTAATTTTTCACTCTTATGAAGTGAGCCCTGTTAGGAGCCAACCCTGTTAAAGGTTGCAATACACACAATAAGGTGTGACTCTATTAGAGGATTTAATCACCCTGTTAGGAGTGGCCTTGTTAGAGGTCTTTAGAACAATTCAACTAAACTATCACCTTGTTAGAAGATTTACAAAATGGTTGTTAAACCAACTCTATTAAGAGATTTGAAATCACTGCTACAATGGCTAGAAAGCAACAATGAATTGACTTGAACAAGATGCAACTGAATTTTCTGGCTATAGGTTTTTGTTCAACATTATTAGATCCTCCTTGATCAAATATGGCTCTGTTGCTCCTCAATGATCTCTGATCATCCTTCAAATTTGGTTCCACAATAATCAATCCTCATATCTCAATAATTCCACACTTCCATCATACTCACTTAGAATTTTCAAATTGACCTCTTACTTATACCATTTAGATTGTCAAGTCAGCCCATTTACATGTTACATTTACCAATAAATCATACATCAATTAGTTACAGATACTACTTAAACAAATAAATGTTATTTCATAAAATAATGAAATCCTTTACTGGCTAACCGTAATCGGTTAACATTGCAATATCCTTAAAATCCTTTGGCTATCGAGTTTACTCGGTAAGAACTGAATCGCTCGGTAAGAATTGCTTCTTCCAAATTATCTTTGATGATCGAGTGAGCTTGGTAAGAACTACTTCTTCCAAATTACCTTTGATGACCAAGTGAGCTCAGTAAGCACTACTTCTTCCAAATTACTTTTGATGACTGAGTGAGCTTAGTAGTTGGTAAGAACTACTTCTTCTAAATTACCTTTGATGACCGAGTGAGCTCAGTAAGAACTACTTCTTCCAAATTACTTTTGATGACTGAGTGAGCTCGGTAAGAACTGCTTCTTTTCTTTGCTGACCTTCTAAGCTCGGTAGTCACTATCCTTTGCCTTGTTGATCTTTTGAGCTCGGTAGACTCTGTCCTTTGTCTAGCTAATCTTCTGAGCTTGGTAGACACTGTCTGATGAATAAAATAACATTTGTGTGACCTCAAAGAAAACACACAATTTGAACAATTGTATCCAACACTTTTCTTCTATTTAGTCATCTCACAAAGCACCAAAGCTTTTGATTCTTGTTCAATCTTGAGTGTACTAATTTCTTCTGTTTGGACTCTATTCTTCTCTATTAGGTATGCTATTGCTGCATCAAACTCTTTGGAATCTCCATTTGAAAATAGTTCTGCGGTGTCAATCTCTTTGTATTGTGTATCATTTTCAACTATTGCAATGTTTCTTTTTCTCTTTAAGAATTTTATCAATTCCTCCCTGGCTTCTTCCAAAGTATGTAGAGCAAGTTGTATATCAATTGCCTAATTCTCTATGATTTTTCCAAGTTTTTAGACTTCCATTTCAAGATCTTTTCTAAAATCTATAAGGCTCCTCCTTGTGAGAACTTGGCTCTAATACCAATTGTTGGAATTTACAAGTGGGAATATATACTTCTAAGGGGCGGGGGGTGTGAATTAGAAGTAGCTAAATTTTACCTCTAAAACCTTTTAGCTAAAACCATTCACATGCATCTAATTCAACTAATAAACATGAAAGTAAAGACATTCATGAAAATGGATAACACAAGAATTTGGTAACCTAGAAACCCTGCAAAATGAGAAGGTAAAACTGGGGTGGGGATGACACCCACAAAGTATCACTACATCAATATGTAATTGTTTAAGGTTACAAAGTTAGACCACTTCAAATGGTCTACCCTATGAAAGGCCTATCCTTTTAAAGGCTTTACACCTTGTTAAAAGTGACCTGGTTAAAGGATTTACAAACAATCCCTTGGAATGTTACCCTATTAAAGGATTTAGCACCTTTTCTAAAGGCTTATAACAAGGCTATTAAACCAATATGGCTACTAGACCAACCTATCATCATAGAATTTTCATTCCTAATACAATTCCTAGGGAGTATTAGAGAGTCTTGACTTGATGACTTGAAATCTTCAATTGTTGATTCTAGATCCTCATTTTGCTCTATCTATTGTAATCCTTTCTTGATTTGATATGTCTCTCTTCTTGAAATTTTGATGCTCTGTTCTAACCAACTAGATTCTACAATGCTTCTCTTCATTCTAAGTCTTTAAACACCCCTTTGAATTTCTCTATAATTCACCCATACATCTCTCATATCCATGTGCACACAATGGGGTATTGTTCTCCTTTTAAAGGCTTTGAAGACTTAACGTTAGGTATGAATCTACAATCAATATTCATTCTTCAATTCCCACTCAATTCTTGCACATTTCCTATTAGTTGCATGGTTTCTCCATTTTTATTATTGGCTACATGTTGATTATATAGGTAATGCAAAATATTTGATCTTATCTTCAAGATCCTTTGAGATTCATCCCAAGTCAGTTAAAAAATGGTTTACATATGAGTTTGCAAAGATATAATCTCATATGTTGATTTTGTGTCACTCGGCACTTACTAGTTGTTGATGCTTGACATATATAGGAATTCTATTTCACTTGGCTACTATAGCAATTTTGTTTCACTCAACATCTATAATTTTCTCGGCACCTATAGTGACTCAACATCACTTATCACTTGGCACTTGAACTTCACTTAGCACCTAAAGTTCACTTGGCACCTATTGAATCTCTGGCTCGACACATATTGTAGCTTGAGTTCTATATTATACTTGGCATCAACTTAAGAATTGGTTAAGTGTGTTGACACTCAAATGTCAAAACCAATCTGATACCAATAGGTCCCAAAGTGTCTTTTATGTAAAAATGAGCTATTCATATGGTAATATAACATGTTAGGGACCTAATTTTGACCATGATAGTGACTATATAGCCTAGGGGGGCCCTGTACCCATGCATTCTTCCACCAATTCAAAAATGGAGTTGTCACATGTGTTCTCTCCCATGTTTCCACTAAGTCAAATATAGAAAACTTAGAGGGAGACAAGTTTGTAAGAAGAAGTGACCCGATGTCTTTACTAAAATATCTAGTAGGAAGGCCTTATAAGGGAGTCTTGGAAAAACTAGTGGGGTGTTCACCCACTCTCTAAGTTTAGAGATAGTTAAGGTTTTGAAGGAAGAGTAAGGGAGCTCTACAAAAAAATTTATTGCCTTAGAGTGGACCAAGGTTGGTGTTCATACCATGACCATGTTCTTTCTTTTTTGTATTGCATAATGAATGTACAAGCATGGAGTATTTGTTATGGGATCATGCATTATTTTGTGAATCTTGGTATTGTTGATTTTGATATTGTGTTGTGATGGTGTGAATGTGTATTGTGTTCATGTAATTTTCTTGGCTTTCTTTCTAGATCTTGTTGTTTTGATTTGAATGTCAAGTGTTAATGGGTGTGAAGGCTTCACTCGTCCTTGGGAGGGAAGAGAAGTCTTTGGTGAGGGGGTTAGTTGGGGTCAACAATGTAGTAGAGAGCCTCTTCTCTTGGAGAGAAGGGGGGAAACTTCATGGAGTATGGGCTCCATTAAAGCCATTGTATTGATATTATGATTTGGGGGTGATAAGTGGAAATATGAATTTGGGGGTGATAAGTGGGAAATTGTGAAGAGAAGCATGTATCACCAAAAAAAAAAAAATCCTTATAGAGGCATAATAATTTAGAGGCATTTTTTATAAGCCTTATAGAGGCATGGTGAAATTCAATGTGCGTGAGGTTTATTGACATGGAAAATCTCTTCTTTGAAGAGCCCACCTTCACCCAATGTTATTATGATTCCAATGGAAAGTCAATGGGCAAGCCATGGGAGGGCTTATTTGCTATTATGTGGTGTATTTCATGCATTAGCTAGTGATGAGTGTGTGTATCCTGTTTGGACCTTGTTTCCCTAGCTTGATGGGTGGCTTCATAGAAGCCTAGAATGGGAGGCGAGCCTCCATGGTTCCTAGTTTGTGTGTGGTTGCAAGTTTTTTGAAGATGGATTCCTTGAAGATATTAGGGTTCACTTTGGCTATGTTGGAGAACCAAGTGTTTGTGAAGAGATTGATCTTTCCCATGTCATCTCATATTGAATTGTGATGTTGAGTTTCCATTGTTGTAATGAGAACCAATTTCCCATTGTTGTAAATTGTGTAAAGTGAAATTTGAAAATTTGCATTTAGATGGTTTTGCAAGAGACATATTGTAACACTATCATAGTTGTGTAGGAGAGAAAAATCAATTCATGTAGAAGCATATCCAAAGTTGTGGGGAAACATATTGAAGTTATGTAGATTATCTTATTGCTCTTGTCTTGATTTTTGTGATCAATCAATACTAAAACCTATGTAATTCTCTATGTCAGGAGGATATTGAAATGATATTTAATGCAATTTGAAAGGGTTCATTTAAAGATTCTTTGTTATGCATCTTGATGAAATTGATAATATCAAGTTTTAATGGTTTCTATGTATGCATTGTAAAATGAGTAAATATGTCTTAAACAAATCATATGCATCCTCTCATTCTTCAGTTCACTTAGATTTTTTTTTGTGAAATGTAAACAAAGAATTAAGTTTTGGAGTACCATAAATTCATACATTGGATGTATGCAAGCATTGATATCAACTTCCAAATAGGAGTGATAGGAGGTTAAGTTAAAAACATTGATGACCTATAATTGTGGATTTCTAGAGAAATTGGAAGTATAAGCCATATAACACAAGGGAGGAAACTTGCTATAGGTACACATTTCCTCTCTGGAAATTTTATGGAGGAAAAAAAAGTATTCCCCCTATTACAGTTGTATAAAATATTCAAAAGGATATTCTTGGAATCCCCCCCCCCCCCCCGCCCCCAAAAAAAAAAAAAAGGGAATAGTAATATATAAATAAAATAAGCTCAATAGTGATAAGACAAAAGTCTAAGCTTTTATAAAAAAAAAGGGGATTTGTTTGGTTTAAAAGGTAAACTTGTTAGGTCTAAGACCTAGTCACAACCCCCTTAGACCTAGGTGATTAGAAGTGGGGGTACCTTTATTCATCATTATCAAATAAAATAAATAGAGGAACTTAAAAATGGGCTAATAATGCCTTAGACTAAACTTTTCCCCCACTTCCCTAGGTAACCATCTTCCAAAGAATGCATAATGTAAAAAGTCTAAGTTGGATTGTAGGAGAGTGGGTCCCCACCACTCCTTGGTGCCTTCATCTCCATTTAAAACTTTAGGGAGTGCCTAGGATAAGATGTCCTCACTAACATATGTCAATCACTCCTATACAAGTCGCCATCACCTTGGAGAAACAGTCCACACTTGAGTGATTCTGCCCAACTTATGTCCTAGGTACCTAGTTAGGGGATAATATTATAGTCATACCACCTTTGAGGGAGAGAGAAGGGGAACATGTGCCTAGGGTTAGGAATTTGTCTTGGGAGGAGTGCAAGATTTAAATGATGGTTAAGTTGGGTTGTAGGTACGTGTAGGTTCATGTAAAGGTAAAGGTTAGGAAATGGGATTAGTTACATATTAAACTTAAGAAAATAAAGTTAGGAATATAGGTACTAATTAAATTAATAATGTATCAATTAAGTATAAGATTGTTAGTAGTAAAATAGGAATTAGGTATGTATTGGGTTAAATAGAGGTGTTAGGGGTGTATTTATATTATGAATGTATGGGGTTTGTGGTGCCTTACAAAGTTAGGATTTTAGTTGTAATTTAGGTTAGACTAATACATTAAGATATTTAATCATGTATTAATGGTTAGGATGTGAGTAGTTAGTAGGTGGTAAATAGAGATTTAATTAAATATAGTATTTATGTTATTTTTTGGTAATTATTTATTTTCTCTTAACCATCACTCTATCATAGGGAAGTAGTAAGGTAAAATGAAGGGAGTAAATTAGGAAACAAATTTGTAATGAGTAGTAGGTGCCTTTATTTTTCTTAAATTATTTAAACCATTATTCGATAATGTTATGATCCTTAGCTAGATATAAACTTAATGTATGGACCTTTGTATAATCCAATTTAGGTGCTAATCAACACCAAAAAGTTGCCAATCCTCAATAAGAAAATAATAAATAAATAAATAGTACATATATAAATACATTGTTAATGGTATAGGAGTAGTTAGGAACTTAATGTAATAACAACATCCAAGAACTCATTAAAATGGTCCTACCATATCATAGTAACTAGAATAGTTTTGGACATGAAATGTAACGAGTTAAAGTTATTTACCTAGAGCAATTATTAGACACTTGCTTAATCACAATTATGGAACCATTACAACAACATTGATGCAAAATTTACGCTTTGCATTTACATACATAATACCTCAATTCAAGAACAACATGTGAATTTTGATATGATAACATCACCTAACTATTATGTCATAACCTAGATTTTCAATTATTGATAGGAAACAAATTGGCCTTTTGTGGAAACTTGAAGCCCAAATTTTTGAACAAAAAAAAATTCTCCCACATCAAGAAAAAAAGATTAGTCATCTCCAAACTCAATGAGAAAACTTTATAATGTTCTCAAAGATACATGAATTATTATATTTTAGTCACCCCATAGTTTGATAGAATATTCATAACATAGTATAGGTCATTTCATGCTATCCTTTAGTTCACCTTTCTAAAAATAATTATTTGGTTGTATTTTGCCTCGTATATTTTGGGCATATGACATTCTAGTACCAGAGAAAATTGGTTGCAACACTGGAGCCTAACCAATTTCACTTAACTCACTAAAATTACAACTTGTGTGTAGGCTGCCTATTGTTACCCTTGTTCATCAAAGAGGAAGAGTCCCTAGAGATGCTCAAGTTGCATCAGATGGAGCCAAGTATGAAATTGGTGGAGCTCCACCCAAAAAACCTCAAAACTTTAATCAACTTTTTACAACCATTCAGAACCTTATTGGAATAGTGTAGGAAAGGATTCCACCAGTAATTCCACATCTTGAACAAAAAGGAATAGGGGAGCATAGAGTTGATAGAAGGTAAAGAAGTAGGAGTCTACCACCTAGAGATGTAGAGGGACAAGGTGAACATGAAGAGGCCTCAGTTCATCAGGTGGAACCACCTCTAGATATATAGCCACTAGTAGTAGTGAGAGGACCTAGAGACATAGGTAATGAGATTGTGGAATTGATCTGACTCAAACCACCTCTTTTCACCATAACCACAGATGGTACACAAGCAGAGGCATGGTTATAGAGCTTAGAAAGGTATTTTGGTTTGCAACCATATGGGAGCAATCTAAAGGCATGACTTACTTCCCACTTATTACAAGAAAATGCTTCCAATTGGTAGAAATAGGAGGAGGCCATAGGTGGAGTGAGAGTAAACACTCTTACTTTGGAGACATTTGTGGCCAGGTTCAGAGATAGGTATATTTTAGAGCATTTCAGATAGAGTCAGATTGAGGAGTTCCATGACCTCTAGTAGAGGGGCCTTACTATAGCCTAGTATAAGAGTAGATTTCTAGAGCCCCTCCTTATGTTGAGTACATGAAGGATGAGAAACTATGGATCTATTGATTCACCAAGCGTCTTAACTTGTCTCTTCAGAACTCAATATTCCTTGCCTTTCCTAACACCTTTAGAGAGGCAGTTGAGGTAGCTTTGGTTGCTAAAGATTTCCATAATAAACAAGAGTTTCAGGGTCGGTCTTATAACAAAGGTCCTCCTCAACAAATAGGACATCAGAGGCCTCCTTGGAAGAGAAACCACAACTGCACAGTCCTCTAAGGTCTCATAGGCACAATAGGGGTTCCAACAAGACACTATCCCTACACCTAAAGAGTGGACATAATTCCTTATGAACAACTAGCTTGGACTCAACAATCATCTAGAGGCAATTACAATGGGCCTATTAGGGTTAGGGGTCAGTAGCAGGTAGGATCATAGGAAGTTGAAACTCATACTCGAGGGCCATGTTACACTTGTGATAATATAGGTCACCTATCAAGAGAGTGCCCACAAGTTTTGATAGGAGGTAGCTGGTATGGAGCCACTTTAGAAACTATAGTAGGAGATATGGGCAAGGCCCAAAAGGTCTTTACAGTAAGAGATGATCATTAGACTAAGCATCGAGCTATAGATATTGGGGCTATAGATGGGGATAAACAGATAGCTAATATGGGAGCTCAATCACATTTTTTTTTGACAGACCCTTAGACTTCTAATCAAAGAGCTGGATTAGGTTAGACTCCAATGGGATTGCTATAATGAGGCCATGACTTCATGGGAAGATGCAACATGGATGAAATATTAGTACCCATACCCTTTTGATGAACTCCAGGAGGAGGTCCATGATTGGTGGGGGAGGATGTGAGGCCTCACCCTAACCCATCATAACATAGATATTCTTACTTGCATTTGGATATTCAAGACTTTGACATTTTGACATTTATTCAAGACTTAGGTAGATAGTGGCTTGTTTTATCTATTGATTTTGACATTATAGTAGTATTTTGCATCTATGATATGTACTAAGAACCTAATATTGTGAAATGGAATGATCGAACACATATGGATGTGACTTTATGACAGGATGGAAAATACATTATGATATGGTGTGAAATGTTAATTTGATTATGATGATTTATGATTTATATGATATGTAGATAAATGTTAATTTGATAATGATGATTTATGATTTAATGTAATATGCAGATAAATATTAACTTGATTATGATGATTTATGATATGTTGAGTTTGATAGTTTAACATTTTGAATGATTTATTTAAAATGATTGAGAAAAGAAATTTAGTTGAATTATGTTAATATGGATTTTGTAACATTCGAAATTATATGTATTTATGATACATATTATGACCTCCTTAGACTACTGATGCTCGAGTTTAATGTGTAGGAAGTGGAATCATGAAAATTTTGGGGGATACAAGATCCAAACCTATGTGAACACAGTTTAACCAATGTGAATCTTTGGAAAACTCAAAAGCATTGTTGTGATGTATTTTATTTCATAAATGTAAGGTTTCTTGTATGTGGAATTTTTTAATCATAAGGATGCATTAGGAACATGTTGTGGTGATGTGGAATGTGCTTTTATGTGTCACTTGACACTTTTTGATTTTGTGTGTAATGCCATGTCATTTAGGGTATTTGTCATGGTGGCATTTTACCCTAAAACCAATTACCTTGTTAATGAGTAAGTAAACCCACTTGACAAGGGGTAGGATGGGTCACAATCAGAGGAAATTCGAATTAAGACTTGAGTAGGGTTTTGAGGGGTCATTAGGTGGTCCCAAAGTATCTTTTATGTGAAAATGAGCTACCCGTATGATAGTATAACATGTTAGGGACCTAATTTTGACCATAATAGTGACTAGAAAGACTAGGGGGGCCCTTTACCCATGCATTCTTCCACCAATTCGAAAATGGAGTTGTCACATGTGTTCTCTCCCATGTTTCCACTAAATCAAATATAGAAAACTTAGAGGGAGACAAGTTTTTAAGAAGAAGTAGCTTGGTGTCTTAGCTAAAATAGGTAGTGGGAAGGCCTTATTAGGGAGTTGGAAAAACTAGTGGGGTGTTCACCCACTCTCTAAGTTGAGAGTCAGTTAGGATTTTGGAGGAAGACTAAGGGAGATCTACAACAAATAGCATTGCCTTAGCTTGTACCAAGGTTGGTGTTAATACCATGACCATTTTCTTTCTTTTAGCATTGCATAATGTATCTTAAAGCATGGAGTATTTGTTGTGGGATCATGCATTGTATTGTGAATCTTGGTATTGCAGATTTTGATATTGTGTTGTGATGGTGTGAATGTGTGTTGTGTTCATGTAATTTTCTTGGCTTTCTTTCTAGATCTTCTTGTTTTGATTTGAATGTTGAGTGTTAATGGGTATGAAGGCTTCACTCACCCTTGGGAGGGAAGAGAAGTCTTGGGTGAAGGGGTTATTTGGGCTCAACAATGTAGTAGAGAGCCACTTCTCTTGGAGAGAAGGGGGGGAGGAATTTCATGGAGTATGGGCTCCATTGAAGCCATTGTCTTGATATTATGATTTGGAGGTGATAAGTGGAAATATGAATTTGGGGGTGATAAGTGGGAAATTGTGAAGAGAAGCATGTATGATGCAAGCCTTGTAGAGGCATGGTGAAATTCAATGTGTGTGAGTTGTATTGACATTGTATATCTCCTCTTCGAAGAGGCCACCTTAACCCAATGTTCTTATGATTCCAATGGTGAATCAATGTGCAAGCCATGGGAGGGATTGTTTGATTTTATGTGGTGTGTTTCATGCATTAGATAGTGATGAGTGTGTGTATCCCTTTTGGACCTTGTTTCCCATGCTTGGTGGGTGGGTTCATAGAAGCCTAGGATGGGACGTGAGCCTCCATGGATCCTAGTTTGTGTGTGGTTGCAAGTTTTGTGAAGATGGATTCCTTGAAGATATTAGGGTTCACTTTGGCTATGTTGGTGAATCAAGTGTTTGTGAAGAGATTGATCTTTCCCATGTCATCTCATATTGTATTGTGATGTTGAGTTTCCATTGTTGTAATGGGAACCAATTACCCATTGTTGTAAATTTTGTAAAGTGAAATTTGAAATTTCACATGTAGATGTTTTTGCAAGAGACTTATTGGAACACTATCATAGTTGTGTAGGAGAGAAAAATCAATTCATGTAGAAGCATATCCAAAGTTGTGGGGAAACATATTGAAGTTATGTAGATTATCTCATTGTTCTTGTCTTGATTTTTGTGACCAATCAATACTAAAACCTATGGAATTCTCAATGTGAGGAGGATATTGAAATGATATTTAAAGCAGTTTGAAAGGGTTCATTTAAAGATTCTTTGTTATGCATCTTGATGAAATGGATAATATCAAGTTTTAATGGTTTTTTATGTATGCATTGTAAAATGAGTAGATATGTCTTAAAAAAATCATATGCATCCTCTCATTCTTCAGTTCACTTAGATTTGATTTTGTGAAATGTAAACAAAGAATTAAGTTTTGGTGCACCATAAATTCATAGGTTGGGTGTATATAAACATTGATATCAACTTGCAAATAGGAGTGATAGAAGGTTAAGTCAGAAACATTGATGCCTTATAATTGTGGATTTCTAAAGAAATTTGAAGTATAAGCCATATAACACGAGTGAGGAAACTTGTTGTAGGTACACATTTCCTTTTTGGAAATTGTATGGAGGAAAGAAAATTATTCCCCTCTATGATAGTCCTATAAAATATTCAAAAGGATATTCTTGGAATCCCCCCCCCCCTCCCCCATAAAAAGGAATAATAACATATAAATAAAATAAGCTAAATAGTGATAAGACACAAGTCTAAGTTTTTATAAAAAAAAGGGGGATTTTTTTTGTTTAAAAGGTAAACTTGTTAGGTCTGAGACCTAGTCACCATCCCCTTAGACCTAGGCAATTAGAAAGGGTGGGGGGTACCTTTATTCATCATTATCAAATAAAATAAATAGAGGAAATTAAAAATTTCTTAATCATGCCTTAGACTAAACTTTTCCCCCACTTACCTAGGTGGCCATCTTCCAAAGAGTGGATGAAGTGAAAAGTCTAAGTTGGATTGGAGGAGAGTGGGTCCCCACCACTCCTTGACACCTTCATCTCCCTTTAAAATTTTAGGGAGCACTTGGGATAAGAGAAAGAGCCCACACTTGAGTGATGCTGCCCAAGTTATATCCTAGGCACCTAGTTAGGGGATATTATTATAGTCATACCACCTTGGAGGGAGATAGAAGGGGCACATGTGCCTAGGGTTAGGAATTTAGCTTGGGAGGAGTGCAATATTTAAATGATGGTTAAGTTGGGTTGTAGGTACATGTAGGTTCATGTAAAGGTAAAGGTTAGGAAATGGGATTAGTTACATATTGAATTTAAGAAAATAAAGCTAGAAATATAGGTACGAATTAAATTAATAATGTATGATTTAAATATAAGATTGTTAGTAGCAAATTAGGAATTAGGTATGTATTGGGTTAAATAGAAGTGTTAGGGGTATATTTATATTGTGAATGTATGGGGTTTGTTGTGTGTTACAAAGTTAGGATTTTAGTTGTAATTTAGGTTAGACTAATACATTAAGATATTTAATCATGTATTAATGGTTAGGATGTGAGTAGTTAGTAGGTGGTAAATAGAGATTTAATTAAATATAGGATTTATGTTAATTTGTGGTAATTATTTATTTTCTCTTAACCATCACTCTATCATAGGGAAGTAGTAAGGTAAGACTAAGGGAGTAAATTAGGAAATAGATTTGTAATGAGTATCAAGTGCCTTTATTTTTCTTAAATTATTTAAACCATTATTTGATAATGGTATGATCCTTAGTTGGATATAAACTTAATGTATTGACCTTTGTATAATACAATTTAGGTGCTAATCAACACCAAAAAGTTTCCAATTTGCAATAAGACAATAATAAATAAATAAATAAATAGTACATATATAAATACATTGTCAATAGTCAAATTAATGGTATAGGAGTAGTTAGGAACTTAATGTAATAACAACATCCAATAACTCATTAAAATGGTCCTTCCATATCATAGTAACTAGAATAATTTTGGACATGAAATGTAAAGAGTTAAAGTTATTTACCTAGGGTAATTATTAAACACCTACATAATTGCAATTATTGAACCATTACAACAACATTGATGCAAAATTTGTGCTTCGCATTTACATACACAATGCCTCAATTCAAGAACAAGTTGTGAATTTTGATATGATAACATCACCTAACTATTATGTCATAACCTAGATTTTTAGTTATTGATAGGAAACAAATTGGCCTCCCGTGGAAATTTCAAGCCTAGAATTCCAAACGAAAAATAATTCTCCCACATAAAAAAAGAGAGGATTAATCATCTCCAAACTCAATGAGAAAACTTTATAATGTTCTCGAGGATACATGAATTGTTATATTTCTGTCACCCCATAGTTCTATAGAATATTCATAACATAGTATAGGTCGTTTAATTCTATCCTTTAGTTCACCTTTCAAAAATAAAAATTGGTTGTGTTTTGCCTCATAGTTTTTGGGCATGAAATTTAGTTTCCTCTTTCAAATGTAGCAATACTTCTTTCCTTTGTCTTTGTAATCTTTTCTATCTTCATCTCTTCTACTCTTGTACTTGTCTCCACCTCTATAATTTTTCTTCTATGGACATCTAGCAGCAATATGACCAACCTCATTGTAATTGAAACACATGATAGGTAACTTATATTAGAAGTTTCCTTTTCCTCTATGAAATCTCCTTGCTAGTAGTGATTCAAGTTGTTCTACATCTTCCTCATCTATATCACAGTCACTAGAAACACATTTTTCCTTTTCCTTATTCTTCTCATTAGGTTCCTTCAATTACATTTTAGCTTTGAAAGAAAATTCAACATTGTCAGGTTTTAAATTATCAAAATTAGATAGCTCAAAAGTAGTGAGCCTACCTACCAGACCTTCAAGAGTTAGATTAGAACCTGGTACACATCTTAATTCTTGTACTACAAAAACTCTTATAGCATAAATGGGCAGTAGTGTTCTCAAAACTTCTCATAGTAAAGTCTCATTATCTATCTTACCATTATCTCCTCTTATTGCATTAACAACATATTTTATCCTAGAGAAATATTGAACAATAGTCTCACCTTCTTGCATTCTCATATCATCGAACTTACCTCTAAGACTTTCAAATTTGGTTCTTAGAACATTTGCGTCTCTTACATAAATAGTGTGAAGATCATCCCACATTTTATTTGCACTGTCACAACCCTTGATGTCATCAAACTCAACATAAATTAGGGTAGAGGCAATCTCCAACATTGCCTAGTTATGTTCTTCCTTCTCTTTCAGATCTTCAGCAGTTAGGCGTCCAGTAAGATCAACATGCTCTATGGTGATGGTAGATTGTACATGATCTCCAAGACCTCCAAAGTGTAGCTTCATTAGACTTTACCATATGGGAAGTTGTCTCTATTAAGCTTGGGTACCTCTCTTTTTGACATCTTGATCTTTTTTTGCTAGTACCTTCAAACTAGTCCTCTTAAGAAGATGGCTCTAATACCAATTGTTGGAATTCTTTAGAATAACTAAGAGGGGGTGAATTGATTATCCAAGGTCTAGATGTACAAATAAAACTTTTCACTACTTACTGAACCCATATCCATTAAACATATTCATCGTGCATGCATCCATTTGATCATACAATCACTTAAACTTGTAGTTTACTGTCAAATCAACTTTGCAGAAATGTAAGCATGGAACATAATAGATTCAATAACACATTTGACACAATCATTTTATGTGGAAACCCATTTTGGGAAAAACCACCAGTAACATGCTACTAACTCTCACTCTTCTGAAGTGATGCCCTATGAAAGACTAACCTTGTTAAAGGTTACAATGGACACTATTAAATGTGACCTAGTTAGAGGATTTCAATCACCCTATTAGGAGTAAGCCTTGTTAGAATACTTTAGATCATTCACTTGGAATGTCACCCAGTTAAAGGATTTACAAATGACTATTAGGTCAACCTTAATCCAAAGGATTTACCCTAGACTAGTACAATGATTAGAAAGTAATAATAAGGCTTGATCTGATAACAACTTACATCTCCATTTAACATATTACATATCTATATTTTAGTCCTCCATTCTACTTGGCTTTCATACACTTTAGCTTTGATAGCTTGTTCACCTTTTAAGCATCCATACCCTTAATCCTTCTTTCTTTGCTTTCCAATATCAATCTCTTCTCTTTGGTCATTAAATGAAGCAATACCTTAGACTCCTTGTCTTCCTTAGGTTCTCACACATGACAACCTTTGCTTTTGACTAGCCATCTCTATAAATAGAAATTTTAGATATATATTTTTTCATACTCTATCGTCCATTTTAGGGTTAGGTAAGATTAAGTTGGATTCAATGAATCTATCCATATTTTCATTTTATTCCCTTCTAGAAATTTCTCCTTCAAACCTATTTGAATTCACCTCAAAACTATTCATCTTGAATTCTGTGCCTCTAGCTCATCAAGCTTATCTTCCACACAACTCACACAATCCAAGAAATCAAACTTGTCAGCCTAGATTCATCAATTCATGATTTTGTTCATAATGTTAACACTTGACATTAACTTGCTTCTGATTCTTGACACATATTGTGTAGCTTGACATCCACTTTCAAATCACTCAGCATGAACTAAATTTTAGTAGTGCTTTACATCAACTATACTTTACTCGGCTAGCACTGTATCACTCAACACCTACTGTGCATTCGATCAAGCTTGGTAGACTCAATTCTTCTCTCTTGTGCTTCTAGAATTTGTCAGTGTATCCAACCTTGGCAACCTTAAGTAGATAATCAATGCACTATAATTTCACTATCTTAAGAGATCTTTGTACTCCTTTTCCATATCATAACTCAACCTTTCCTATAGTTGCTATTGTTACCTCATTTGATCAAATCCTCTTCATCAATCAAACAAATGATAGTACTCAAATCATCTAAGAAATTATCTTACCATCAAGTAGCAAGTTTGACATTAGTGAAAAAATAATGATTGAAGCACATTATCATACTTCTATCAATCTATTTTCAACAATAGGATAAAGGTCCAATGTTCAAGTCATATGGATAATGTTAGAGTTTTTTCTCCAACTTGTTCTTTTGCATAGGTGTAATCTTCTTAGAAGATGGTGTTGAGATGAGAAGTCATTGGGATTGGTATATATCACATGCAAGAGATCTTGGAAGATGACTATCAATTTATTATGAGTTGAATATATTGTGTACTTAGTAGCATATTAATCTTTTATATATATCTTACTACTATGATAAAAATATTATGTATTGATGTAATGGATATGGGTGTATAGATTTATTTGGTATCACCTAAGTTACCAGATTCACCCCCAACCACCTCTACATTGGGATTGACTTTCCACAATTTTAGTTTCATGTCAAATTCATCACTATTTCTACTATAGTCACCACAATTCACTTTAGATTTTGATAGAAATGTGGGAGGAATTTGGAAGGATTTGTAGAAAATTTAATTTCCAAAAGACAAATCTAGGAGGAATTTGGAAGAATTTGTAGCAAAGTTGGTCCAAATGCAATTTTCTTTTGATTTTTCTTAATTTGGTCTATTCAAACCTCCAACCATAAAACTAACCACTAAAAATGCCAAAAATTTTGTTTTATATATCATTTGTGTATTTATGAACAAAAAGGAAAACTTCTTGCCTCCATTGTTGAACTTTCTTGTTTGGGTACCATTGCTCAAGGAGTGTTGAGAGGTGATTGTTGCATGGCCTAACCTTGTTTGTGAGCTATTTTGGTATGCTTCTCTAATATTAGCATACTAGTGTTATAACTTATTTTCTACTACACATATAGATAGATAACTAGATAGATACATGCATATATATGTACACACAAAAACATATATATATATATATATATATAAAACACATATTTTGTATAGATAAACCCAAAACAGATCTGAATCCAACCCAATTTTAATAAACTTTGAATTTGGATCCAAAATGACAACTTAGGGTATCACCTTGGACATGGAGAATTCTACTTATGAATGGGTGAAAAAAAATTTGATTGCAGTTAAATGGTGGAGAGTATTTTTTTGTTAGTTTAAAAAGGTTCTAGTGTATAGCTTGCTTTGTGTAGATTTCTATTTCTAGTATCTATAGTTACAGTTTCAACATTGCTATTTGGACCCCAAGTTATTGGTCTAGTTTAGGCATCCTAAATGCATATCCAATATGTTTTTTTCCTTTGGACTATAATTACTTCATAAAATTTAATCTTTTTTGCTATTTTGTATTATATTAGACTTTAGAGTTGCACTATAGAATTTTAGACTTCACAGTTTGTACTATAGAATTTTAGAGTTAATGGTTAGAACTCTAGAATTTGTAACTCCATTGTTGAATACCAATTCCTATAGCATCATTATGGAATTATAACACTTGCCCAAATTTTATTGAGCTATTTGGTTTGGTGCTTGAGCTACTTTCTCCTCTGCTTGATCTAGTTGGTTTGTTTACTTTACCTTTTTTGTGCCAAGTCACAATGCTATATCACTATTGAAAATTAAAACTAGTCGACTGCTATGAAATGTAATTGTGACAGCTATTAGAATCTGAAAAGATTGATAACAAAGAAAAATATTGCAAAGAATAGATATTTAAACTATGAATGCAACTGATAAAATCAAAATAGCAACATAGAGTTAGTCTCCAAGAGAGTAATGCAAATGCTGGAAGCGAAATAGCATTAAGAGGATGCAAATGAAATTGATTAAAAATACAAGCTAGGTAGCATTCTTATATAGACTAGGAAGAGAGAGGAGGTGGCAACACCAACCAATCAGGAGAAACCATCTATCAAACTAAAGATAGCAAAGTATCTTCCTAAGATAGATAATGGATGCTCATATGTAGGAAGGTGACACCTCACAACCACTTTCTAAATAAGACATTCTTTAGTAACCTAAGCAAGATTATTAAAAGTGTAGGAAAAAACTAGCAATATAGGGAAAAATAAATAAGCCACTAGGAAATAAAAAAACTACACTAACACCCCCCTATAAGCGAAGCTTAGGTGGATGTAGAAATGGATCCCAACAAGTCAGGCCTGATGAGGTACCCATGTACATAAAATGTCCCTAAAAGAGAGAGAAAAGAGACTCCCCAAAAAAAATCAAGACTCAAAGTGAGAGGAAGAGGCCCCCCCCAAAAGATGAAGCATCCCACACCCCCAACAAAGCTTGTAAATTTTATTCAATAGATCCACTTACATCAAACAAGTTTTCTTTCCTTAGGAAGAAGGACAAGATTCCAAGTGTGGTTTCTCTTCAAGGAACTATACTCTTTCTGCATAGTTGTATCCCACTCAGGAATAGAAAAAGCCTCATGAAAGGAATGTGGATCTGAGGCAATAGCAATGAAGATATGTGGAGCATCCTAGAATTTTGAATGAGTCTACCTGGTATCTGATGGATCCCCAACCCAATCACTTGCAAACCGCAAGGTCTGTCTAGCCCAAACTGGACTGCAAGATGGAGAATCTGGAGGAGAATCATCAACCTATGAATGATGACTAAGAGAGGAAGGAGGTGAGTCCTCTATATCACTCTGCATCACAAGTGGAGGTAGAAGACTATTTAGGTGAATTTGAGCCATCCGAAGATCTATCATGTATTCCAAGTGACTCCAATGTCAAAGTAGGAAGAGTTGGAGAAGTGATAGAAAGGGAGCTTGAAGGTCCCTCCTCAAATTGAACACTCCTGTCAATGAACAACTCATGTGTAGTAGGGTGGAGCAACTAATAACCCTTCACACCATCAGGATAACCTACAAATATGCAAGGTTTTCTCTGTGGATCCAAGGCCTTGTGTTTCTCTTCAGGAATGTGGGCCCATGCAGGAGAGCCAAAAACTTGAAAGTGCTTAACTGATGGTTTTCGACCATTCCAAGCTTCAAAAGGAGTAACTCCCTTCAAGGCTCAGTGAGGAACATGGTTTTGGATATAAAAAGCATAGTTAATGGCTTCTACCCAATATTGTGGTGCAAGAGATCTAGAGTGAATCATATAGTTTGCCATTTCCTTCAGGGATCTATTCTTTCATTCTACAACACCATTCTATTGAGGATTGTATGGAACTGAATGTTGTAAATCAATCCTCTCTGAAGTGAAAATTCTTTCAAACTGATGGTTGACATACTCACCACCATTTTTTATACACAAAAATTTGATGGCTATCCCAGGTTGCTTCTCTAAAAAAGGTTTGATGTCCTGAAAATGATCAAATAACTCTAACTTCTATTGAGAAAGTACACCCAAGTATATCAAGAAAAGTCATCAATGAATTATTTAGCCTTACTGAAAGAAGGATGTTGAAATGGACCAACCAAATCACTGTGAACTAACTCTAGCATCTGTGAAGCTCTCCATGCCTTACTTTTGTCAAACTTTTCCTTAGGATGCTTATCAAGAATGCAACCTTGGCAGACACCGCTTCAGAAATGAACTAAAGACAACCTTGTGACAATGCTTTGCTGGTTGAACTGATACAAATAGCAAAATTTAAGATGGCCAAATCAGAATAGCAACATAGAGTTAGTCTCCAAGAGAGTATTACAAATATTGAAAGCAAAATAGCATTAAGAGGATGCAAAAGAAATCGATCACTAGGTAGCATGCTTATATAGACTAGGAAGACGGAGGGGGTGGTAACATCAACCAATGAGGAGCAACCATCTATTGAACTAAAGATAGCAAAGTATCTTCCTAAGATAGATAATGGATGCTCATATGTGGGTAGGTGACACCTCACAACCACTTTCTAAATAAGACATGCTTTATTAACCTAAGCAAGATTATTAAAAATGTAGGAAAAAACTAGTACTATAAAGAAAAATAAATAACCCACTAGAAAATTTAAAAAAATACACTAACACCCCCCCATAAGAAAAGTTTAGGTGGATGTAGAAATGGGTCTCGGCAAGTCAAGCCTGATGAGGTACCCATGTACATAAAATTCCCCCAAAAGAGAGAGAAAAGAAACTCCCCCAAAAAAATTAGGACTCCAAGTGAGAGGAAGAGACCCCCCAAAAAGATGAAGCATCTCGCACCCCCAACAAAGCTTGCAAATTTTGTCTGATAAATCCACTTACATCAAACAAGTTTTCTTCCCTTAGGAAGAAGGACAAGATCCCAAGTGTGGTTCTTCTTCAAGGAACTATACTCTTCCTGAATAGTTGTATCCCACTCAAGAATACTAGAAGCCTCATGAAAATACGATGGATCTGAGGCAGTAGCAATAAAGATATGTGTAACATCCTGGAATTGCGAACGTGTCTGCTTGGTGTTTGATGGATCCCTAACCCAATCACCTATAGACTGTAAGGTTTGTCTAGCCCAAAGTGGACCAGAAGATGGAGAATATATAGGAGAATCATCAATCTATGAATGATGACTAGGAGAGGAAGGAGGTGAGTCCTTTGAATCACTCTCTACATTGGAAGTGGGGGTAAAATACTATTCAGGTGAATCTGACTCATCAAAAGATCTTACATGTATTCCAAGTGACTTCAATGTCAAAGTAAAAGGAAACCCTATGACCATGCTCTATTGGTTAAGCTGATGCAAGTAGTGGAAGTTAAGATGGCCAAACTACTCGTGCCATAATTTACTCAAATCATTAGAGTGAGTGAGCAAAATAGTCAAAGGAGGATCAGGAACAAAGTGAGAAAAAAAATAGAGTCATGACTGATGATCTGCTCTCCCAATTGCAACTGTAGAATCATTGTGTAACTCACGTATCTCCACTGAATCAGGAGTGAACTCAACCCGTTTGCCTGAATTTGTGTGAGTGATCTAGTATACCGATAGGAGATTAGTTGACAATGAGGGTACACAAAGAACATCATTAAATGTGCCATCCCCCACATCAAAAAATCCTCTCCCACACACCTCAACAAGAGTGTCATCACCCATAGAAGGCATATTACATGGCTCCAAGGATGCAAGTTCTTCCTTAGACGAAGCCATGTGGTGTGAAGCACCTGAATTAAGAACCCAAGTGGATGGTGAGGAAGCAACTGCAACAAGGGCCTTGCCCTTTCCTTTCCCCTTGCTATTTTCTTTTTCCTTGTTAGACCCTTCATTAGAATTTTTTTTGATAGACTCAGGAACACTAATATTATTCTTCTCAAGAATGTATGTCAAGTGATCAATTTGTTTCTTCGAACATTTATGTTCATCATGACCATGTCTTTTACAATAGGCACATTTGACCTTTTCTTTCTTAGGCTTATTGCCCTTGGAAGATGGGGTATCAATAGTTTCTTTTGAAGCAACCAGTATCTGATTCTTCTTTTCCTCACTATTATTTTGTTTCTCATCCTTACTACTGTTGTTACTACTTTTTCTTTTTTGTTCTTTTGTGCCTTGGTTGGTAGCCAAGGCATGTGACTTAGAGGACTTAAGAGTGCCCATTTGGATTAGCTTGTCCTATTCTTGAGTGAGATTGACAACAAAATCATCTAAATATGGCATGGTGAATTGAGTACCAAGTGCACCCTTAGTAGCATAGAAGGTATAGACAAACATAGAATATTCTGAACTCAGCTTAGAGAGAATGCTAAGAATCAATTGTTCATCTTGCTTTTCAATTCCACATTATTTTAACTATAGCCTTAATGACTTCAATTTAGTGAAAAAATCATGGATTGTGTTGAAATTGCTTAGACTTAAACTAATTAGTTCATTTTCCAACATATGACCCCTCATTGAATCTTGTGTTCCAAATAGTGTTTCTAGCTTTAACCATATTTGATTTGGTGTATCCAAAGATTCAATGTGAAATAGAAAATAAGGAGAAATAGAAAAACACAATGTTCCATATGCCTCATCACATTTGTTAAACCACTTAGGCTTGTCGTCATCTTTAGTAGGTTCAGTTTCAAGTCCCATAGTCATCCTATTTAATCCAGCTTTCCTTAATTGAATTTCCATGCGTGATTTCCACTCAAAGTAATTGTATGGAGTTAGGATGGGCATATTTGTTTGATCCATAATGAAGAAATGCAGAGAAGAAATGCCAAAAAAAAAGAACCCAGCCATGAGAATGCTCCCTCTTTTTACTCAATCAAAGAACCCCCCAAAAGAAATATAATTTGGCACTTTATTTTAGTGCATTTACAACTACCACTAGAAATAAATACTTAGTGGTCTTGATTTCAATGCATTACAAACCCTCATGAAGAGTATATGCTAAAAGTGAAACTTGGGCACAATAGTCAAGGAAACAAATAGCAGCACCGAGATCTACTCAAAAAATCATGCACTTTCAAAAAAAGAATCACCTTGATACGAGGTCGTATGAGAAAGTTATGATCCTTTGAAGTTTCCAAAATGAGAACTATGCATAGTCATGGCCAAAAATTTGCAATTTTTGAAGAATTCATGCATGAAAATAAAAAAAATAACTCCACTAGTGGATAGAGAAAAAAAAAATATCCAAGGTCATAACAAGAATCATCAAAGTCGGAGTTTGTATGAGCAAGAATGAGACATTTGAAAACTATGTTCAAATCTGTGACCGCCAATGGAGAGGGGTATGGTTGTAGCTTTCTGTACTCGATTCTGCAAAATAGAGAGCTTGCATGCAAAAACTAAAAGATACCCAAATAGGTTTTTGGAGCTGTGAACAAAACCCAGAAAGAGATTTTCTTGCTGATGTACATAAGATGTTGCTATAGTGTAAATCAGATGCCTTTAACAGGAAAAAATGGCTCCAAAAATCAAGAAACGACCCCAACAACCAAAATATGAAATGCAAATGCTAGATCAGCTTCCTAAGTCCATCAATGGCATGCTGGAACGTGCAATATTGATTGAAAACTCCAAATATGCACATTGGTTGTCAAATTTGAGATTGAAACCCTAGAGAAAAATGTTTTTATCAAACTTTTCTGATTCTCAAGATCATCCAAAGATGCAAGAGAAGAGCATACTTCATTTTTCAAAAAAAACTACAATAAGATTTATTACCCCCCCCCCCCCCCCCCAAATCTCTCAAATAAGGAAACTAAAATCTACTCTTGCACATAGAAAAGGTCTAATACTATGTTAGAATCTGAAAAAATTGATAACTCAAAAAACTAGTGTGAAGAATAGATATTTAAACTATGAATGCAACTGATAAAATCAAAATAGAAGCATAGAGTTAGTTTCCAAGAGAATAATGCAAATGCTGGAAGAAAAATAGCATTAAGAGGATGGAAATGAAATCAATTACAAATACAAGCCAGGTAGCATGCTTATATAGACTAGGAAGAGGGAGGAGGTGGCAACACTGACCAATGAGGAGCAACACTGACCAATGAGGAGCAACCATCTATCAGACTAAAGATAGAAAATTATCTTCCTAAGTTAGATAATGGATACTCATATTTAGGAAGGTGACACCTCACAACCACTTTCTAAATAAGACATACTTTATTAACCTAAGCAAGATTATTAAAAGTGTAGGAAAAAACTAGCAATATAGGGAAAAATAAATAACCCACTAGGAAATAAAAAAAACTACACTAACAATGGCTTTAGGAGTTTTCAAACATTTTTATTATAATGCTGATATCATCTACTAAATTTGATGGTTGATTTTTTACTAAAGATGATTCCTTAATTTCTTCTTTGTGTGGTTGAAAGGATTAAGTTGTGAGTAGGGGGGCCTTTTATGTTGTTAGTTGTAACTATCTTTTACTTTTAAAAACATGTTTTTGGTATTGTAAAGAAAATATTTACTTCAACTTCTTTCCTTGGTTAGAGTTCATAAGAGTCTAATTGTTTTTAATTGGTTTGATGTTTTTAATTTGAGTGGGTGTTAGCCTAGCATGTCCAACATGATGTTTCACTTTTGAAATTAGGGAGTGTGGTGGTACCATTCTTCAATGGAGTCATTTAAAACACACACACACACACACACACACACACATAGAGAGAGGATTAGTGCATCGTACCTCGTGTACAATGATGATTATCCTTGCAATGATTGGGTGGTGGAATTTATTCATTGGAGGAATACGTGAGTATGAGGATATATGACATTTTATTTAGATTTAAAGAAAATAGGTTTTTACACTAAAGAAGGGGTGTATTATTGGCTAACATGACTCCTCTTTTTGTTATTTGATTGTCTCCTTTAATGAAAATGTGGTGCTTGCTAGAGTAGTTAGCTATTCTTGGTGAGCATTTTTTGCTGGTTGGTTTTGATTATGGAGTTGTATAAGCATGTGATTCATGCCATGATATTTGAAGCCAACATATTTTGAATCAAGAATAATGCTAAGAGTTGAGTATGTTATGACGTGGGAATATTCATGGAGTAGTGGATTCAAAATGTATTATGTAGAGATATAACAAACATCTTGTGTATATGCTCTTTTGGCTACTAGGTGCAATTCTATGCATTTCTAATTTTGTCAGCTTCATATCTACCAAGTGAAGATGTGTTGTCAACCACTCATAGTCTTCTTCTTTTTGATGATTGGAAATATATGTTGGAGACTCTATTTGGAGTTATTCAAGGGTACTACAAAGGAAGTGTTGTGGAATTTATGTATAGTGTCTAAACTATTGTGTATGTTCTAAAATATTTTATTGTATTTTGCATTAAAATTGGTGCTAGAGCTATCCAAGGTTGGTGCTCTAAGGGGGTTGGTGGCCACTTATGTAATCTGGGTTACATGAATGAGAGCTATTGATTTGCCCTAGTTTTTTACTCAAAAGGGTTTACCATGTGAAATTTGGCATCCTCCTTGTTGAATTTTGTTATTCCTATTTCAATTCTCCTTTTTAAATTTTGTTACACTATTTTTGTTATAGTGTAAAGGTGTCAACTAGACATATAAAGTTTTGTAATTGTTTTGATCTAGATCTAAATCACTATCATATATTCTTAGAATTTCCATATGATTCAATGGGTGAAGTTTAGAACAAACTTTTTGAAGATTTAAAGAACCATTCTCCTTTGAAAACTAATATCAACAAGTGAGTATAAATCCATAACAAGGTTTATACAACTTCTTTATTACCTTTCATAATAGGGTTTATATAACTTTTGTTTTATCTTTCATAAGTTATGTGAGCTTTTCTCACCTATGATCAATTTTGGATGCATTTATAGCAATTGAGAATAATTATAAATCATTTAATTCAACACAAGGAATTGATCTTAAGGTTTTGCTCCATATAAACTATAGAGTATAGAACATATTTTCTATAGATGCCTAATTTAGCATAAGATAAGAGGGAAATAACCTTGTTTATTCTAGGTTTTTTAACAGTCTTTGATGCAGGGTGCTCTCCTTAATACCATAAACTCATAACAAAAACAAAGAAACAATAGAAAATGTGAGAACAAAATATGGACTTCTTATTTGTGCTGCAAATGCAGAATTATAGAATTCATAAATACAATATTCTAACTCACATGGGCACCTTTTGTACAATAATTTGCAAAGACAAGCTATGAACTATCACCTAGAGCTCTCGTAGACAATGTTCAAGCTTTCTTAGATAGGCAATTTTATGCTACTCGGTTAGGTTCTAGACATTGAAAGTTAATACCTAGGGACAACAAACCCTAACAATAAATATAGAGTCAGCCAAATACATATTTGACAATTATTTTAGATATTTTGGGTAGCCCAACTTTGAAAGGCCATAACTCATGAACCGTTACTCTGATTGTGATGGAGACACAACCCAAGAACAGAATGGACACAACAGAAGAAGATAAATTGTATTAACTGAAAAACAAGCTAGTACATTCAGTACAGAGAAAATAAACTTCAAAACATGCCCTAAGGGCTTACAATAGCATAGATGTGGAGATAATTTCTCTTATCAGTACCTCCTCTCAAACTCCACTCCCAACTGCCTTCTACAATGCCAGGAATCTCCTTAAATAGACCCCAGAGGGTTAAGGATTAGGAATACATTCTAGAAAGTGCTAGTAGGCATCCACCGACCAAATAGAAGGCTCCAAAAGCTGCATTAGAAGTCGGCACAAATCTAGAAGAATCCAGAAACGGTAACCAAACTTTCGAGAGGCATAACTTTTGAACCGTAGCTCTGATTGACGAATCGTTTACATTTTTAGAAAGCTCTCGAAGCACTTTATAGCCCTATGGACCAGCTTTACTTGCCCCCCATTTTTCAGCCCTTTTAGAGGTCATTTAATGCCCCTAACCTGACTTTGAAGCATTCTTAGGAGGTCTCCAAAACTCGAAAAACTGCAATAACTTTCAAACCGTGGGGCCTTTTGACCTAATTCTTTTTCTGGAATGCTCTAAATCACAATTACATTCATCTGGCCAATTCACACCTTCTAGTTTACCAAAATGATGGCCCAATTACATACTCCTATTTTTTCAAGATTTTCTAGCATACTGATAGTGGAACTGTGAGAGTTGGAACCTTTATTTGACCCAAATGGGTGTCCAAAAATGAAGACACATGAAACAAAAACTAAGTCTAAGTACATTTTTTTGGGTGACACAGGATTGCCCTTATACCTCTGGATGCTCCTGCATCAGACACCTAGGGTAGATTGAAAAGTGACCCTGTCACTTTATGAATGGTAGAGGAAATCCCAAATGGGAAACCTTAGCTGCTGAAATCCAAGTTGAGTCCTCGATCGGTCGTCCTTTCCATTTGACCAAATACTCTTCATACTGCTTGTTTCTGCTACTCCTACCCACACAATGATCTAGAATGTCTTCTATCTCCTCCTTCTTAGAAGCAGGAATCAGACATGGCTCTAACACCAGCTCCTCATCTGCACCATCATCATGATACTCTATTAAATCGGCAATGTTGAAAATGGGAGAAATGTGAATACCATCTGGCCGCTCCACCTCATATGCATTTCCTAAGTCATGTTTCTTCAAAATTTTGCAGGGGCCAAATTTCTTCATTTTTAGCTTGTTGTAAGTACTGACTAGAAATATTTCTTTTCGTAAGTGCACCATGACTAGATCCCCTACTTGGAACTCCTTATGTCTTCTCCTCTGATCAGCCCTAGCTTTATACTCTTGATTCATCTTGGTAATGTGTGCCTAAACCTTCTCATGTAGATGCTTGATATGTTCAGCAAATTCTTCTGCTTCAGCACTTGTCCTCTCCCCTTGCTTTATCTTCCTCAATTCTGGTGCAGTCCTTGGGCTATTCCCATATATAATTTGGAATGGTGATTTTCCAGTACTCCTATTTATAGAGTTATTGTAAGAAAACTCTTCTTGTGGTAGAATCAAATCCCATCCCTTGGGCTTATCTCCAACTAAACATCTCAGCAAATTGCCCAGACTTCTGTTTACCACTTCTGTTTGGCCATCAGTTTGTGGGTGATGCGTGGAAATGAATTTCAAGTCGGTTCTTAACTTTTTCCACAATGTCCTCCAGAAATACCCCACAAATTTAGTATCTCTGTCAGAAACTATGCTCCTTGGAAGACCATGTAGTCTTACCATCTCTTTGAAAAACAAGTCTGCAATATGGACAGCATCATGAGTTTTGTAGCATGGAATGAAATGTGTCATTTTGGAGAACCTATCAACCACCACGAATACTAAGTCATTACCCCTTTGTGTCCTTGGCAATCCAAGAACAAAATCCATACTTATGTCCTCCCATGACCTTGATGGAATAGGCAATGGCTGATATAGGCCAGTATTGTGACTAAACCCCTTGGCAACTTGACAAACCTGGCAACTCTGTACAAACTTCTTCACATCCTATGAAATTTGAGGCCAAAAATAATGTTCTCTAAGAATGGCAATGGTTTTATCTCGACCAAAATGTCCTACCATCCCTCCACTGTGTTTCTCCTTAATCAGATTTTCCCTCATGGAACTTCTTGGAGTGCAAAATTGACTACCTTTAAACAACATGCCATCCTAAATCAAATAGTCTAACCACTTGGTTCTATCTACAGCAACAGGTTCTTTACAATTTTTCCATGCTTCAGAAAAATCAGGATCCTCGGGGTAAAAATTCTTGAGTTTGTCGAACCCAACTACTTCAACCTGCATTACTGTAAGCAACAACTGTCTCCTACTTAGTGCATCTGCAACCCTGTTAGATTTTCCACTTCTATGCTTCAACACAAATGTATAACTCTGCAAGAACTCTACCCACTTCATATGCCTCTAATTCAATTTACCTTGGCTATTTAGGTACTGTAATGCCTGATGATCAGTATACAAAACAAATTCCTTTGGCAATAAATAATGCCTCCATTTCTTTAAGGCCTGAACTATTGCATAGAACTCTTGATCATAAATAGAATACTTCTTCTTTGCATCATTCAATTTTTCACTAAAATATGCAATAGGCTTACCTTCTTGGCTTAATACAACCCCAATAGCACTGCCACTAGCATCACAATCCACCTAGAATCCTCTTCTGTTTCTTTCCAATTGAACCTCTTGCCACCAGATTTTGGCATGGCCTTTGCAAACTTAACCCTATTTGGGTCCCTTATATCCTCATACTCAAAGTATTCTTCCAGTTCATTGATCTAATTGATCCACTCATCTGGTTTCAAATTTCCTGAAAATACACCCACTTCAATTGTAGGTCTTTTCCCAAACTTAGTAATGGCCCTAAAAAGCCTTTCCTCTGCATGATTTAGAACTTCCCCATCAAAATCCCCTTCTGGTCCCATTTCTTCTTCTTCATTTTCATCCTCACTTTCGTCACCTGTCGCAACATTTGCTCCTCTACGGAGCTCCTCTTGCAATGCCTATACTTGCCTTTGGAGGGCTCTAACCTCCTCAGGTTTAATAGCTCTGGCCCTTCTACCATGCTCTCTTCATGGAGGCATCTTCTAACTCGAACCCACAACCACACAGTCTGGGTGCAAACTGCCTCAAAGTCAGTGCTCTATCTACACACTCAGGAAAACCAGCTCTGATACCACTTGATGGAGAAACAACCCAGGAACAGAATGGACACAACAGAAGAAGGGAAATTGTATTAACTAAAAAATAAGCTAGTACATTCAGTACAGAGAAAATAAACTTCAAAACATGCCCTAAGGGCTTACAATAGCATAAATGTGGAGATAATTTCTCCTATGAGTACCTCCTCTCAAACTCCACTCCCAACTGCCTTCTACAATGCCAAGAATCTCTTTAAATAGACCTCGGAGGGTTAAGGACTAGGAATAAATTCTAGAAAGTGCTAGTAGGCATCCACTGACCAAATAGAAGGCTCCAGAAGCTGCGTTAGAAGTCGGCGCAAATCTAGAAGAATCCAGAAACGGTAACCAAACTTTTGGGAGGCATAACTTTTGAACCGTAGCTTCGATTGACGAATCGTTAACATTTTCAAAGAGCTCTATAGCCCTATGGACTAGCTTCACTCATCCCCCATTTTTCAACCCTTTTTTAGGTCATTTAATGCCCCTAACCTAACTTTGAAGCATTCTTAGGAGGTCTCCAAAACCCAAAAAACTGCAATAACTTTCAAACCGTGGGGCCTTTTGACCTAATTCATTTTCTAGAATACTCTAAATCACAATTAAATTCATCTGGCCAATTCACAACTTCTAGTTTACCAAAATGATTGCTCAATTACATACTCCTATTTTTTCAGGATTTTCTAGCATACTGATAGTGGAACTGTGAGAGTTGGAACCTTTATTTGACCGAAATGGGTGTCCAAAAAAGAAAACACATGAAACAGAAACTAAGTCTAAGTAATTTTTTGGGTGACACAGGATTGCCCTTATACCTCTGGATGCTCCTGCATCAGATTGGCTATTATAACCACTTTTTGGAAATGCCAACTCTTGATCTACAAACTTAAAACTATGCTAGCACCCTTCCATCAAGTTTTTGGACCTTATTTGGGCACTCTAAGGCCTCCAACGGTGAGTCCAAAGATTTTTCTACAAATTTTTTGATTGAAAATGTATAATAACTTCTTCAATACTTATGCTTAAGCAATGAGATTTTTATGGTAGGCTTACAACTCTAAAATGAACCTTCTTGTAGAAAATGAGAACATTCTGAGCTCATATGAAAAACTTACTAAAAATAGTAAGTTCCCATAAATAGTAACCACCCTGTCACCACCATGTCTACTAGTCCTTATTAAAAATTGAAAAGACTGAAAATAAAATATTTTTGGGTGATACAAGATTGTCTTTACACCCAAGATGCTCCTGCATCAGTTTGTCCATTTTTATTAGCAACCCTAATTGTAGACGCCTTCTTTTGTTTTTTAAGGTTTTGTATTGATATGTACAAAGTTACTTATCTTCAATTGTATAAACATATTCCTATTTCAAGCTCTAGTTTTGTTTAAGAAAAATACATATACAACTTGCTATAATAGTCAACATATGGCCATCATGGGCTTAGTAGGCCTTGAATATCAATTTTCTCTACCCACACACAATTTTAAAGCCCATTGTAATCAATATCAAATAGTCTACAATAATCAATCTTTTAGATCATTTGAGTCAAGTTTACAATGGGCTCTTGGTGATGTTGAAATTCTCCTAAATAGGCATTTCCCAATTTGGTATATCTATAGTGGAAGGTTGGATCCCTTGTAGAGGTTGACATATATTAGAACTATAGTTGATTGCATATTGTATGTTGCCAATTGTATGTCTTGTTACAAATAAGATTATCATTCCTAAGATTAGCAAATTTGCAATATTTTGGTTTATTTCACTCGTTATATCCATTTTTGCAACTAGTATCTTAGAGTTGTGCTAAAGTACAGTTGGGATTGATGAATAGTGGAGAAATGAGTAGCTTCGACTATTGAAGCTATATCAACACACTTATCTACTCTCTTTCAGGGGTTACAAAAAGTTGTTGCTAGAATTAACACAAAACTAGTTTCAAGGAAATTAATTCTTATTAGTTAAGAGGACAACATTTTAAGGTTATCATTTTTAGATATTGGTTGTAAATAAATGGTTTAGATGCAAGTATTAATCTATTTTAAACAAGATTGTTTTGTGGATCAACCTGACACTGAAATTTAGAATGTACTAATGGTAATTTTTTGATTAGTCTTATTTTCTTTAAATAGATTCATGGTATTAGGTAACAAAGTTGACTTAGTGATTTGATTAAATATTAGTTTGTATATGTCCTATAAAGACCTGAGTTGGAATCAAGATTCAATTATTTTAAAAATAATGTTATTGTCTTAAAAATGGAGAAACATGTATATTTATTGAGGATTGATTAGGATTGAGAGTAGATTACTAGTTTACTATTGGCTTCATTTTACAGAATTAGTGATTTAGTTCAATATTTCCTATTTTTAGTCATTGTCACGATATATGATATTCAAAATGTAGATATGGATAGGATAACCTCCACCCTTTCTCATCTATATTTTTTTGATTATTAGAGGATGATTTTTGTTGATAATCATAATTTTCAAGTACTTTTAGGTATTCTATCATCAAGTACAATCTAAAAATAGTAGCATGATGGTGTTGTTACATTACATACTTTGGCAAAGAGGGCTACTGCACAATATCCAATAGATGTGGATCTTCTTCCTCGAACACCTCAAGTCTACTTGGGGAGTAGATATTTAAACAATAACACATTGTACTATGTTAAAATTTTAGTACAGGGTAGGTGGTTCTATGCTCACAGAATTGCACTACTAGCATCTACATTATGTTCCATGTTTGATGGAGGCTATCTGAAGTGTAAGGACCATCCTCGTATGTAATTATAAAATATGAATTCTCTGTTAAAACAATTATAGGAGATTGAAATGGATATGAAGTAATTCTTATATTGTGAATGTCTCAATAAAATTTAGAGTAGTTGATATATCCATGTTTTAAAACTTAGTGATTCAAGAACTACTACATTATCTCGACTATTAAAAGATTGAAATTTCACTAACAATGATATGAGGCATTTTCACCTGATGATAAGGGTGTTCATTTCAATATCCTAATGATTAAGTTTTATGCTTCAAATAGTTCAGTATTCTTTAATTGGTGTTGTTATGATGATTATGTGTATGCATGCCTAACGATGATTATTCTGGTACTTTAATCTAAATTAACGAATAAATTATGTTATATTGATTATATGATTCAAATGATTAAATGTGGGTAGAAATGAATTAAATAGTTGATTTTATGAAAGATTCATGTTCTGATTTATGTAACTATCCAGACAGGTTTTTTAATATATATGCATGTGAGTTTCTTGAGCTACTAATTTGTGCAATCAGTGTGCACGATATTTTAGCTGAGAATTTAATAGGGAAACAAAACTGAATCCTATGTATCAATTGTGGAAACCAGGGTTAAATCTGATGAAAGATGCAAACCTCTTTGTGCGTATTTTATTTGTGTCATGGATTGGGTGAATGTATCATTCTGTAATCAATAAATGTTAATGCTTCGTAATAGTGTTTTTATAGTGTCACTTGACACTTGTGAATTGTGTATGCATTCCAACATGATAGTTAGAGGGAACCGAGTAACCTAAATATTTAAGCTGGTTTTAGTTAGTTAACTTTTTGTTAATCAATTAGTATTGGGATTAATTACTTCTAATTAGGATTAGTGGGTTATCTACATTTTGAAAGTTGTTAGTAAATCCTAAAATATTCCTAGCTTTTGATAGGTCTCTTATTAAACCTAAAAGCCTAAAATTATTAAATCTAAGTACTGAAGGGGTATGGGTATGGGTTGGGGACATTTTCCACCCCCGTAGCCCCTTTGATTAACTTTTATGGTCACTTAAAAACCCCATTTTTGCTTTATTGTGAAAATTGATTGTTCCATCATGAGTGAGATAACCTTAACTCCACCTTGAGGTCTACCTTATGTCTAGTGGAGTAGAAGTCTTGAGGGCTTTAGGCAAGTGGGAGAGAGTTATTTCTTTTGGAGGGTGGTTGAGTGTAGGATCTTTTTTAAAGGATTTTTTTTTTAGAGGTTTTGGTTGTTACCCAATCTCTAGTTTTAGAGAGAAATTTTGGAAGATTGAAAGAAGGAAGAGCTCTTCTCAAACATGTTCATTTGGCCATAACCTTGTTGTGAAGGTAGGATTCTTCAACTCATTTTGTTCATGTTGTTCATGTTGTTCATGCTTTGTTCATGCATATGTTATTGTGTTTTTCATTGGTATGCTTGCATGTATGTTGGGTATGCTTGGGAGGGATTGAAATATGTTTTCTTGAATGCTTTTCCTTCATGTTTTGTTTGATTTTCGAAGGGATTTTGTGGGTTGTTTTGGCATTACTCACCCTTGGATAGGAAGAAGTGGCCATGTATGGGGGAAGGGCTTTAGTTGGACCCCAATAGTGTAGAGTTTCTTCTCATAATAAGAAGAGGGAAAGAGGGTAGGGTGTTATGGGCCCCTACTTGTCGTCACATACCATGTTTTAGAATTTTAAAAATTGAAGGAATGAGAGAATGAAATTCCTTGTAATATTGGCCTCAAAAGGGCACTTGTGGAAAGAACGAAAGTTCTTGAGATTTTAGCCTAGAAAGGGCTATGTTGTGGTATTGTGACCGACGTCTCCTATTGGAAAAATCCACTTTCTCCTTAGTTTGGTTCAATGTTGAACCTATTGTGCAAACTGGGATGGAAATACATGCTTGATTTGTTCTTCATGATATGTTTGATTTGTCTCCCAGTCAATTTTCGTCTTCTCCATGATCACTGTGATGTATTGAAGATATTGAAAAAGATCCCTTGTTAAGGACCAATAAGAGAATTCAAATCATATTGTAACATTATGTAAAAGTGTATTTAAACTCTTGTTGAAATGGCAAGGATGTCAGGTTTTCTTACTGGCTCTTTCTCGACGGAGCCTTGAACCAGGTTGAATAATAGAAAAAAAAAGAAGAAGAAAAAAGATTGAGTAATGTTCTTGCATTGAGTCTTTTAGTATTTTAGTTCTTTACATATGTTTATTTGAAAATAGAAAAAATAAAGTTTCACTCTTCCTACGGCATTCATATGTTTTGTAATCATATTCATTTGATTGAAGTTAATTAGATAACATAGTGATATATATCAAGTTATGCAATTTAAGTTGAAATATGTTAAGAAAATTTGCATTTGATTTGTACTTAAATTTCGTAATTATACATGAGTGTGAGGAAATTAAGTAATTCTATTCGAATACTTATGCATTACATTTAATCTGATTATCATAAAAATAAAAATAAATTGTTAGTGTGTTTATACCCTAGATTTTGGGCATGACATTTTGGTATCAGAGCTCAGTTTTGAAACACTTGGGCAACAATGGGTCCATGCAAAGTGTGGACATTTAAACTACATGAATTAAATATCCTCCTTGGCTAATTTAGTACATTGGATAATTTGATACTTTTAAAAAATAAAGGACTTGAAAAAAAAATTGATCTCTTGTAAATTTTATAAGGACAAAAGAATGAAAAGATTGATTTTGAGTATATTTGTGTGAACCTCCAATACAAGAATTAGTGCTGATTAAAATCAAAAACTTAGTCCTTGGACAAACCTACTTTGGATATGATTAATTGTCTATTAGACTTGTCAAAGAACCATTAATTTTGAGTTGTGATACATGCTTCTTACCTCTCAAATTGTCCTTTAAATTATTGAAATTAGATTCAAATATTATCACTAGAAAGTTAAAAAATTAAAACCATGTAACTTTGGCTCTTTAGAACCTTTAAAAAAATGCATATAATTAAAAAAAAAAGAGAAAACTAGAAGTTCAAAATACCCACCTACAAGATGGTGTAGAATGTATGAGAAAAAATCTTAACTCTAGTTTTTGCAATAGTCATTAAACAAATATAAATTATAGGATTGAAATTCTCAAGGTCATAGATGATATTAATATAAATAAATAATATATACATATAAATAGAAAAATTTTGATATCCTATCCTATCAAGCCCACCAACTAAACTTTAAAATATTACTCCTTATTTTTCCCTAGTGGGTGTAGACGTAGGTGATCAAAAAAACATCAATTAATGCTGACTTACTCAACGAGCCCCCCTGCCGAGCTGAATGCACTTCAATTTGATTGGTGAACCCATGCAATTTGCAAATTTCCCATGGAGGATTACATTAACTAAGCTTGAAATATTATTGTGAATGTAGATACCAAAAGCAAAAATGGAAATAGAAATGCACAGAGAAAGGACATGTAAGATAAAATTATAAATGGAAAAATTTGGACGGGCTTCAATTTTAAAATTCCAAATGATTGCGGAGAAGCTTCAAGGAAAGAGCAGACCTTGGAAGTAAACGCAAGAGAATTGGTATCATCGTCGTTACCAAATATTAACACATGGAGTTTAATTATTCACTGGCATATTGACATTACCTAAGAAAAAGAGATGTCTAACACTATAACCATTTTATATGTTTAATAATATGCATGAGTAGAAAGAAAGCAAAAGACAATTCAGCTATAGGTAACATAGGATAGTTGCATTTGGTAGATAGTATAGGTCATCTTTTTGAATAGGGGTCTTGATGCATGATTTTCTTTGCTACCACTAACAAAGGTATGCTCTGATACCACTGATGTAGGGCCAAACCACCCGTACCAACTCACAACCAAAAATGCAACAATATGGAGATAGAGAGATGACAAAATGCTTCATAAAGCATCCATTAATACTTGAAATTCATTAGAAGAGATTACATTTGAAGAGCTTACAATTCAAGAACTTCTATTTCTCAAACTTTCTTACAAGAGATTACATTCAAAGAGCTTCTATTTATGAACTTGACTACAAATGATAATAAGCCTTGCTTAAATAGGCACTTCTAACCCAAGACACTACAAACACAACCAATGTGGGATAAAAGGTAAATACAACTACCTTTAAATAAATATTAAATTCCCACCCAAATACAACTAAGCATCTAACAAATATTAAATACATGATTTATCCAAAACCTTCTAGAATTTCCACCTACACACCTCGATTAATGGAATGACAACTATTTTTCTTATTTTTCTATTTACGCCACCTATGCACCTTGAAAATAGAAATTCCTCTTTTCTTCTTTTTCCTTTATTTTATTTTTAAATTATTTTTCCTTCTATTTTCGTCACTTTCTCTCTCCTCCACAATTTTATTTTTTCCTTTTTTCCTTTTTTTTGTTTTTCTTTTTTTTGTGAATAAATAATTTTCCCATGCAAGATGCTCTTGCATCAGACTCCCCTGGTAGATAGAAAAGTGTGTCCCACACTTTGACGCCAAAAGAAAGATATAGAACCATCTTCATCTTCACCACAAGCTTCCACCTCAACAGGGACAAGAAAACCAACATGCAAATCTTTCACATTTTTTTTGCTGATGCATGATGCTCCTGCATCCGACTCCCATGGTAGGAAAAATTTTGTGAATATGGATTCACAAAATGATGTAGCCACTGTTGACAGATTTTTTTCCCTCTTCCTCCAACACATAGCTGGAACAAGTATCCGATGCTGAAATTTCTCCTTTGCAATGAACTCTATCCAAGTATAAATCTCATCCTCATCTAATCTTGTTGAATTAATCACACCTGTAATAAATCCAGCAACACCATACAAATCTTCCTTTGCATACCATACATCACGAACAAGATCCTCATGCAAACCATCATTAATATCTTTTAAACTCATATCAAAGACAACATCCCATGATTCATAAGAATTTACCTGTTTGACATCTTCATCTTCGCTTGCCTCTTTTATGTCGGCAACAATGCACGTAACTACTCCACTTGCTTGATCTCCAACTAAGGCACTATACTCTTCCTCCATTTTTTTAGTCTTCCAATCACCTTCATCTACTTTTGGCATATAACTCTAGTTATCTTCATGCTCTTCCTCTTCTCTTTCATCTTCTTCAACTTCTGGTTCACAAATAATTTTCTCTTCATCTGCTTGCTCTTCCACTAGATCATCTTCCTTTTCCACATCCAAGGAATTATCAACATCTCTTTTCTGGTGACATGCTCTTCGTTTCCGCAACTCAGCTTCTAATTCATTCACTTGCTTCTGCAAATCAACTAGCAATGATTGTTGATTTCTTGCTCTAAATTTCTCAAGTCGAGGAATCCTTAGAATCCATCCAATCACAAAAGTCATCTTCTTCTTTCTCTTCTCCATAATCAAGTCTCCAGAAGACAAATCTCATCCAAAATAAGAACCTCGTGCAAACTGCCTCACAATCGGTGTTCTATCTACACAATCAAGAACTTCTTCACAAATTTCACCCAACTCAAGGTCCTGGTGCAAACTGCCTCACATTCGGCAATCTGTCTGCACGCTCAGGAACTCCTGCTCTGATACCACTAATGACGGGCATGGTTTGCTACCACTAACAAAGGTATGCTCTGATACCACTGATGTAGGGCCAAACCACCCATACCAACTCACAACCAAAAATACAACAATATGGAGATAGAGAGATGAAAAAATGCTTCATAAAGCATCCATTAATACTTGAAATTCATTAGAAGAGATTACATTTGAAGAGCTTACAATTCAAGAACTTCTATTTCTCAAACTTTCTTACAAGAGATTACATTCAAAGAGCTTCTATTTATGAACTTGACTACAAATGATAATAAGCCTTGCTTAAATAGGCACTTCTAACCCAAGACATTACAAACACAACCAATGTGGGATAAAAGGTAAATACAACTACCTTTAAATAAATATTAAATTCCCACCCAAATACAACTAAGCATCCAACAAATATTAAATACATTATTTATCCAAAACCTTCTAGAATTTCCACCTACACACCTCGATTAATGGAATGACAACTATTTTTCTTATTTTTCTATTTACGCCACCTATGCACCTTGAAAATAAAAATTCCTCTTTTCTTCTTTTTCCCTTATTTTATTTTTTAATTATTTTTCCTTCTATTTTCGTCACTTTCTCTCTCCACTATTTTTTTTTTTCCTTTTTTCTTTCTTTTTTTTTTTTTTGTGAATAAATAATTTTCCCATGCAAGATGCTCTTGCATCAGGTCTTTTCATAAATCCTCCCTCCACCCAATCACCTTGGAGAGCTTTAAAAGAGGAATTAATGAGCTGCCTTGCATCATGTGTTGCAAGATGGGGGCAATTTCTGCCTTGGGAAAATTTGACAAGATAGGGACCTTTCTCCTTAATGTCCCCTTGTGTAGGTGTGTAGGATAGAGTCCAGGGTGATAATTGCTAGGTTAGTGCATGGGGCAATGTGCAAACCACTTTGGAAAGTGTTTTTTCTTTTCTTTTTTGATTGGGTACCATAGTATAGATGTTGACATTTCCAAAAGAATAGCATGAATGGCTCTAACCTTCTGCAATATTCCTACCATCATGGGCATTTAAGACTGATTTACGTGAGAATGGAAAGTGGCTAGAAATTTCACATAGAGTTGTTTCCATACTGGATGAGTTGGAGCATGCTTTGTATATAGATATTAAAGAGTGGTTGGGTTTTGTTGCACAGGGAGTTATAGCCAACATAGGGGGGAGAGTGTTTCTTGTTATACAATAGGCTTAGCTATGTTCATTTTAAAACAATTGTCATCAAAATAGTTGTCTTAGATGTTGACTAGCAGACGCAATCAGATGAAGCGTGTAGGTAACCCAAAAGTTTTATTACACAGTATATCAAAACACTAGGGTTAGGTTCCCGCATGGGATTTCCACGTTGTCATCGTGTCCACACTAGTCCTCATCTAAAAGTGAGGAAAAAAATCAACAAACCATCAAGTTTAATGAAAGCCAATTTCATTCAAACACCCTTCCATCTTGGCATTGGCTACCAGACAACATTTTTGCACCCGATCAAGCTACCTGAACTTAACTCTACTGTATATTGTAAAAGAAAGGTTAAAGCTATCCTTTTATCCTATTTTAATAGTAGTGCAAGTACTAATAAATTTTGGTGGAAATTGTTTGAGTTGAGTGGGAATTTTTACAAGTGTAGGCTTGTTTTTAATAAGTTTGTCCTTATTCCTTTAATTCCCTATCTTAGTCCAGGCGTACATCCTTCCAAGAAGCCTCCTTGGGCAATGTTTTCAAACCCATGGGAATGCGTGGGCTAGGCACGTGAGTGGGGTAGGACAGGTGGCCAAGTGGCCAAGTAAGGAAGTGTTAGAAAGTTTTAGGTTAGTAAAGGGTTAGTTAGTAGGTTAGTTTAATTTAGATATTTATTATTTTTTAAAATTTATTTTCTTAATGTAGTTCTATGTTAAATTTAATTTATGAAGTTTAATAAATTTTAATTAGTAATCATTAATTTAGAAATTAGTATTAACTAATTGTTGTTAGTATAATTAGTTAAATTTTAAAATTATGTTAGTAAGATAGTCATTAGAGTTATGTGTTAGATGTTAGAAAGTAGTTAGTTTTATTGTTAAGTAATTAGTATATATAATTAATGTTTAGATGTTAATTTATAAGTTTATGAAATTTATATTTGAATTTAAATGATTAGAATTTAATTAAAGTTTAAAGTGGTTAGACAATTTAAATTAAATTAGTATTGTTAGGTATAAAATTAGTTTTAATAAATGCAAATATAGCAGGATTTAATTTAGTTTTCTTAATTGATTTGCTACATGTTTAAGATATAATTGTTATTGGATTAAGTTTAGAGATTTAATGGCTATCTTTTTGTTTCAGTTATATAAACCTATTTAATTAATTGTTATATAGTGTTTCATTTTGAATGCTTAAGTATTAAATTAGAAAATAAAAGTGGTAGGTTCAGTATAGAAATTAATGTATTACGAAAAAAATGTTGAAATTGATTTAATAACAGATGTTCAAATATGGTTATGGTTAGATAACATTCTTAGTAGTTAAGTGAAGAGTAAGATGGACAAATGGATTTGTTGGAAATCTTATGTTAGAAATCTTTTGTTGGGATTTAATTTTTGCAACGATTATAGTATTGGGGTATTGAGTATTTTAATTCTTAGCCTAAAGGGAGGTTAGTAAATTGGGAAATGTTATAACTTAAGTTGACTAGGTAATGTATTGTAATGAGTCGAGTTATGACAGATAATGAGTTAGACGTTGTAAATATAGCTTAATGATAAATGCCTTAATATTTTATTTAGTTTTAATTGAGTTATGATATTATCCAGATCAAGTATGGAAGTGATCAAGTAGACTACTACTGATTTAGACATTACAACCATAAGTAAGGAAAATCTACGATCTTCATAATCTAATTTTGTACCTTTCGGTTAAAATTATGAATAGATAAAATGAATGGTGAACAAATAGGAAGGTGACACTTGAAGAGTATATCACATTAACAAGTTATTTGGATACCTCTAACCTATTATGAATTTAAAATGTATTCTTTCAGTAATCCTCGAAAAAAAAAAAATGAGAGCTAAATTGGAATCTGCAAGTAACCTTTGGAAACCCTGAACGATAGGATTACTAATATGAGAAGCTATTCACCAAGCGAGATATCTAGAAACACACAAAGATAAGAGAATATCTCAACCTACTATGAGGAATAGAATCCTAATCAAGGAGTAGATCTATCTAAATATATGGTACTAAGAAATGAAATTAAATGGTGATAAGTATGTAGCATATAGTATTGAATGAGTAATATGGGAAGATGAAAACTTATGAGTTAGGGTTATGTGAGTCTATGATGTTGGTAGGCTTATTATATAAGCATGAGTAATATTAAATTTTAAACTATCAAGTGAATGCTCGTAGACTCTGTTATTGAAATCATTGGATCAATTATAACCCTACAATTTAGAAAAAGTAAAGTCGTGATGAGATCACCAACCTAATACAAACTAAAGGGTTCAGGTATCAGAAGTAAGTTATAAGAGGATTATAAGTCAGAGCCATGTTAAAGAATAGTGATGATGACCTATATCGATAGCAAGGAGATGGTTGTAAGAGTGAGTAAGTAAACATTGACATTTGATAAGTAAGCATTAACGACATTCTGATAATGGTTTTATACCTAAGTACTTGCAAACCTACAACCTAAGGAAGTATTCATAAGTCACTTATGACTAGGAACATGTGAAATATACATTACCGTTAAGGACAATAGCATTTAGTACATTCTCAAATGATAATTAGAACTTGTGTGAATGATGGAATAACATGGAAAGTGATATATGTATATGTATAGAGGATCATACCAATTTGATGAGAATGATAACACAACTTCAACTGGTATATTGTGGTGAATTTGACCTAAGAAAGATTATGGGTATGTACCCTAATATCTAATTATGGTGAATTAAGGATGAGAGAATTTGGTTTTGTAATTTCAACTTAGAGTACAACTCTACTGACACTAAAGTTTCCCTCATGTTTTGATCTTTCGAAAGGACACCAATGTAACAACAAGAGGATTGATGGAGGCTCATTTTAGTATCCTCGCTTTTGCACTCGTGAGTAATTTCTAATCAGGGTAAACCCCTTAGTACAAAAAACCCTAATTATATGGAAATGTCAATGAAGATAAGTAAGTAGTGAGTATATGGGATCAATCATAGTTGGGCAAGATGGTCGTTAGACCTCCATCTATTTTCAATTCTAGATCCTTGCAATATTTTGGAAGACCAAAGATTTCTCACTTCCTTCAGAAACCTGGTACGACTGCATTATGTCAGTAATGTAAATGTTGTGAGTAATTGGATTTATTTTCTTATTTGTCTGATTTCAGATATTGTTATTTTAATGTTCTTTCCTTTTGTCAAGCTATGTGTTGTGGGGTTTTTTAGCCAACTTTATTATTGATGATTCTATTTTGCCTCTTGGTTATGTCCTTATTTCTTGATTCAAATTTACTATTGTGGCCACTCTTCATTTCCTTGATTTTGAACTTTTACATTGGATGTTGAATTTAAGTGTGACACACTTTCTTTTAAATTTTTTAGCAAAGTGACATATGATGGGCCTACCAAAAAAGGGATTCTTGATGACTAAGAGGATGTCTAACGCCAAGGTATGGGGTTATTAGTGAGAAATATTCATGCTCCACCCTCTCCCAAGACTTTGAGATTAGGACCAGTGAAATTTTGTTGACTGTGATGGGTAATAGATTCCACCCCAACATAAATATAGATAAGGTTACGAGTTAACTAAATGGACTTCTAGATGAAAAGGTGCATGTGTAGTGATGGACTTGTTTTGTGGCCTATTAAAAAATCAGTACGTCGTGGATCTCTAAAGTAAAAGTTTTAAACCTTGAATAAAGGGACAAGTTGTTTAATATGAAAACTTATTTGAGGGAGACTCGTATGAGTATTACCCTGATGAGTGGGTACATGTGATTTAGAACATCTTATGATATTGTTATGGCTAGAGACTCTATAGGTATACTTATATTAGATTAGAAAGTTGTTTTTATGTGACCTATATATTTTAAGAAGTGTTTGCCCCTATAAAAATGTAACCATGGCAGAGTTATGGAGTAAACTTGACTTTTAGTAATGGTAATTAGGAAAATATGTTATCTCCCTTCAGTATGTATGTGAATTATTATTCATTTTTTTTAAGAGTAAATTTTGGAACAAGTCTAGACAAGGTCTAGCATACGATGAACATTTTAGTTGTTCGACTTCTAGGAGGAAGTCAAAGGCTGGTGGGTAAGGACCCTCCTCATATGTAATTATAAAATATGAATTATCTGTTAAAAGTGTTATAGGAGATTGAAATGGATATGAAGTAATGCTTATATTGTGAATTGCCCAATGAAATTTAGAGTAGTTGATATATCCATGTTTTAATACTTAGTGATTCAAGAACTAGTACATTATCTCAACTATTAAAACATTGAAATTTCACTAATGATGATATGAGGCATTTTCACCTGATGATAAGGGTGTTGATTTCCATATCTTGATGATTAAGTTTTATGCTTCAGATAGTTTAGTATTCTTTAATTGGTGTTGTTATGATGATTATGTGTATGCATGCCTAATGATGATTATTTTGGTACTTTAATTTGATTTAATGAATAAATTATATTGTATTGATTATATGATTCGAATGATTAAATGTAGGTAGAAATGAATTAAATAGTTGATTTTATGAAATATTCATGTTCTAATTTATATAACTATCCAGATAGATTTTTTAATATATATGCATGTGAGTTTCTTGAGCTACTGATGTGTGCAATGAGTGTGCAAGATATTTTAGCCGAGAATTTAAAAGAGAAACAAAACTGAACCCTATGTATCAATTGTGGAAATGAGGGTTAAATTTGATGAAAGATGCAAACCCCATTGTGCACATTTTATTTGTGTTGTGAATTGGGTGAATGTATCATTCTATAATCAGTAAATGTTAATGCTTCATAATAGTGTTTTTATAGTGTCACTTGACACTTGTGAATTGTGTGTGCATTCCAACATGATAGTTAGAGGGAACCGAGTAACCTAAAGATTTAAGCTAGTTTTGGTTAGTTAATTTTTTGTTAATCAGTTAGTATTGGGATTAATTATCCCTAATTAGGATTAGTGAGTTATCTACATTTTGAAGGTTGTTAGTAAATCTTAAAATATTCCTAGCTTTTGATAGGTCTCTAATTAATCCTAAAATGCTAAAATCATTAAATCTAAGCACCTAAGGGGTATGGGTATGTGTTGGGGACATTTTCCACCCCCTTAGCCCCTTTGATTGACTTTTATGATCACTCAAAAACCCCATTTTTTCTTTATTGCGAAAATTGATTGTTCCATCATGAGTGAGATAACCTTAACTCCACCTTGAGGTCTACCTTATGTCTAGTGTAGTAGAAGTCTTGAGGGCTTTAGGAAAGTGGGGGGGATTTATTTCTTTTGGAGGGTGGTTGAGTGTAGGATCCTTTTTAGAGGCTTTTTTTTTGAGAGGTTTTGGTTGTCACCCAATCTCTAGTTTTAGAGAGAAATTTTGGAAGATTGAAGGAAGAAAGGAAGAGCTCTTCTCAAACTTGTTCATTTGGCCATAACCTTGTTGTGAAGGTAGGATTCTTCAACTCATTTTGTTCATGTTATTCATGTTGTTCATGCTTTCTTCATGCATATTTTATTGTGTTTTTCATTGGTATGCTTGTATGTATGTTGGGTATGCTTGGGAAGGATTGAAATATGTTTATTTGAATGCTTTTCCTTCATGTTTTGCTTAATTTTTGAAGGGATTTTGTGGGTTGTTTTGGCATTACTCACCCTTGGATAGGGAAGAAATGGCCATGTACGGGGGAAGGGCTTTAGTTGGACCCTAATAGTGTAGAGTCTCTTTTCATGATGAGAAGAGGGAAAGAGGGTAGGGTGTTATGGGCCCCTACTTGTCATCACATACCATGTTTTAGAATTTTGAAAATTGAAGGAATGAGAGAATGAAAATCCTTGTAATATTGGCCTCGAAAGGGCACTTGTTGAAAGAATGGAAGTTCTTGAGATTTTAGCCTGGAAAGGGCTATGTTATGGTATTGTGACCGACGTCTCCTATTGGGAAAATCCACCTTCTCTTTAGTTTGGTTCAATGTTGAACGTATTGTGCAAATCGGGATGGAAATGCATGCTTGATTTGTTCTTCATGATATTGTTTATTTGTCTCTAGGTCAGTTTTCGTCTTCTCCATGATCACCATGATGTATTGAAGATATTGAAAAAGATCCCTTGTTAAGGACCAAGAAGAGAATTCAAATTGTATTGTAATATTATGTAAAAGTGTATTTAAACTCTTGTTGAAGTGGCAAGGATGTCATGTTTTCTTACTGGTTCTTTCCCAATGGAGCCTTGAACCAAGTTGAATAATAGAAAAAAAAAAAAAAGAAGCAAAAAGATTGAGTAATGTTCTTGCATTGAGCCTTTTAGTATTTTAGTTCTTTACATATGTTTATTTGAAAATAGATAAAATGAAGTTTCACTCTTCCTACGACATTGGTATGTTTTGTAATCATATTCATTTGATTGAAGTTAATTAGATAACATAGTGATATATATCAAGCTATGCAATTTAAGTTGAAATATGTTAAGAAAATTTGCATTTGATTTGTACTTAAATTTCGTAATTATACATGAGTGTGAGGAAATTAAGTAATTATATTTGAATACTTATGTATTACATTTAATCCAATTATCATTAAAAAAAAATTGTTAGTGTGTTTATGCTCTAGATTTTGCACATGACATGAAAAAAGAGACAAAACACATTAAAATTCCAAATAGAAGTTGGGGAGTTTTTGCACTACTAATGAAATTTATTTACACAAGAACAATTGATGTTACAATAGATATAAAACATGATATTCTTAGGGTTTTTGATCACTATCTCTTAGAAGGGGTTAGAAGGATACACAGATAAAAACTACTAACATAGTTGTTTGTACAAGAATTGAAGTTTTGGTGACTAATTTTTTCCTTGCTTTATGTATTCTTTTTATTGATTAAGTTACTTGGAGTCTATTCAAACATTAACTAACAATAATTTAGATATAGATAAAGGTTGAGGTGTTACTATTATTCTTAACATGATAGTACCCTTATGTATATGGTTATCTAAAATCATATAAATTAAAAAGTGGCCTTAAATAGGTTTTTATGCAAATGGTTTTTTCCCTTTCTATAGAAGTCATAGATAAGTCAGGATGTATAGATGTCAAAATGCATAATATTTAATACTTGGTATTAAATATTTATTTTAGAAACTAGAATATGTTAGGTTCCCATAAATATTCAAATTATTTGACTCTTTCTATGTATATGATTGGCCAAAGCACTTAAATTAGAAACAAGTTCACTTTATTAGTAGTGTTTATCTAGTGGCTATATATCTTTCTATAGAAATCCTTTTTTTTTTGGTTTATAATTGAGAGAAATATATGGGCACCAATTCATAGTGAGGCTAATGGAAAATGACCAAGGTGGGATCTAGGGGGCATGCTTACTTTTTCTACATCGAAAAGGTTGACATGTGAGAGTCCTCCCATTAACATCAATCATAGTTGTACATAAACATTTCAATTTACCATTTTTTTTGATAACATGAAAAAATATTCTCTTCTATTTTAGTTAGTTTTTATGTCACTTCAATTAATTTCTTTTTTTTTTATTGAAAACTAAATCCATGCAGTTTTTCCATTATATTTTGGTTTAGTTTTCTTTAGTTTCTTGTCACATGCAAATAAAAATATATCTATAGATGCTTCTTAGAGGTTCACTAATTTTTCTAACTTAATATGAATTCAATGCATATGCATGATCTAGTCAATAGCTAGTTTTTCTAGATAAACCACACTTCATGCATTTTTTATGTATTAGATTCTAGTTTGTTTAGATAGATATTTTTCATAGTCTTCTTCAATTTGAATTAATTTTAATTGGTTAAGACTAGATCTAACTTTCTATATATGCATGCTAATATAAGAAGTCAATACAGATCAGAAATAATATAAATATTATTCTCTACTATATGCATATTATAGAATATTGTCTATTCATGTTTTATTTGTCTTTGAATTATTTTGACATTTATTTAGTAGTGTGAGAGCTCTGCTGCTTTTTACATTCTTTCATTTGTTACAAAAGCTAGGTAGGTCATGTTTTTTGGGCTAAATCCCTACAGATGAGATGAATTTATAATGTTGATGCTCATGGTGACAAGATTTGTAGAATACCCTTTTTTGGAAAGTAAAGCAAGCATGCTTACATCAGGTATGAACCCCTCAATTTGTGAGAAAGTCAAGTCAAAGCCTTCAAAAAGGCCATGGTGTTTTATTAGAAAAATGAAGCCCCTTATATGATAGAAAATGTGGGCCCATGGAGTTGTCCAAATTAAATTATCATAGAGATTTGAATGACAATGAAGTGAATCTTTCTACTAGAGAAAATGCCATATCATTAAACTAGACAAAATAACATTATTTAAAGTTGATTTTTCCCAATCATCAAAACTATATCCTTCTCAATGACGTAAACCAAAAAATCACACATACTTACAAATGGGGGTTCAATTTTCTAAAAGAAAATTTATATCTCATTAAACCTAAGAATCACAAAGACATTAGAAGAGAGAATTTAGAGTACAAAAAGTTACTCATATAGAACAAAAATAGCAACAAAATCAATCTCCATGGAAATTTTAGAACCTAGCACTCTCTTTTGAAGTCCAATTAGATGTTCACCTATGAATAATCAAGATAAACCCTCTAAGATGATCAAATACAATATTTGAAGTGTACGCAAACTTTTGATATTCTGGAAATAAATGGTATATTGTAAACGAGAGTCATGAACAACTATATACATTCCTTTAATCACTCATGCAAAAAAGTGGTAGAGGTGAGGAGGCACAACAATTTAGGTTCAAACAATCACCTTCCTCTGTACATTTTGAAAAACCTTGCTAATACCTAGCTTGTCCGTGCATTATTTCTTTAAGAGAGTCCTTACATGATTTGATAACCATGTGCCCCAATGTGTTTGGTAGGTGAGATTTTGTGCTCTAATTCATTTGGCAGGAGAGTTTTTGTGCACCAAAATAATCCATAAATACTTTGGTGGGAAATAACCATAGAAAAATAATCCTTGGTAATTTATTTTTTGAAATCAAATGATTTAAAATTAGGATAATTCATTTACACACACACACACACACACACACACACATATAATAAAATAAAAATATTAGAGAACTATTATAGAACTATATTTATACAAGTACATAGTCTTAAGATCTAAATAAAATTTTTAAAATAATAAAGAGATTACTAGCATTTTGTCAATAATTCAAAAAACAATCTCAATTTGAAATCATCCATTGAAAAAGTCTCCAATGAGATAAGAAAAACAAGTAGCAAAATTTGTATGTATAATGAAAGAAAAATTATACTTAAAGCTTAGTAATATTGCTTTGAATTTTTGAATTCTTAATTGGCCTTTAGTTTTAATAGTTTGAATTGAACTTTTTCATGTTTTTCTATCCCTTGACAACTTTCATATGATGAAATTTTGCATTCTCTCAAGCTTCATTAATAAATAATCCCTAAAGAAAGTGAAGAGATAAAGTACACATGACTAATTATTAGTGACTAATCACCCAATCACTTATTTAGTCATTTATTTGCTAGTATATTTAATCACTTGTGTTTAGGTGACTAATTGTCAATGTGACTTATTATCAATCACTTATTTAGTCATTTATTTGGTAGTTTAATTAATCACTTGTGTTAAGGTGACTAAGTGTCAGTGACTAATTATCCAGTCACTTATTCAGTCATTTATTTGGTAGTCTAATTTGTCATTTCTATTTGGTTGATCTTGTGATTTTACAAGGTGACCAAAATAGTCACCTATACTTGTAAATTGTAAAGAAATACTAGAAAATGATCAATTTTAGTCACATAGTCACATATTTGCTAAAATGTACTAGTGTTGGAAGAACAAATGGATAGACAAATAGATCATTATATAAGAGATGAAACTAATAATGAAGGAGAAGAAGAAGAAAATGTTGAAGAAGAGGTAATTTTGAACCCAAAATAAGAGAGCCTTTTTAGGGCCATTTTAAGATTGGAAAAAGAACTAAGTTTGAGGTTCTCGCATTTTTAGGAAATCTTAATCTAGAGGAAATGATTGATTGGATCAATGAATTGGAGGAATACTTTGAGTATGAAGATATTGAAGATCCAAATAAGGTCAAATTTGCAAAGGCAAGATTGAAGGGTCATGCAAAGATTCAGTGGCAAGAGATTCAATTGGAGTGAAATAGATGAGGGAAGCACAAAATCATAAGATGGGACTAGATGATAGCTGAATTAAAGTAACAATTCATTCCCATGGATTATGATCTTGATCCACTAAAGAAAATGCAAGTATTGAAGCAAGATGGGACATATGTTCAAGAGTATATTGAAGAGTTCTACTGAGTTCTCATTAGAACTGGCTATGTAGAAGATAATAAGGAAAAAGTTTCCCATTATATTCTTAATGGGTTAGGCAAAGCATTCAAGAGGAGTTAAGTAAGATTTTAATGACCAGTATTAAGGAGGCATACTAGTTTTCCCTAAGAGTTGAGGAAAATATGAACAAAAATTTTGATAACAAAAATAATGGTAGAGTTCATAGTGGAAGATTTGACAGATGGTCTTATGGAGGTTGAAATGATGATCAGAAGAAAAAGGATGAGACCAATAGTAGTGGTTAGAACTAGAGGGTAAAAGTCTCTAATCACTTCCATGATTAGAACAATAAAAATTAGAGAGGAAGAGGAAGAAGGAAAGGATGTGGAAGAGGAGGTTTATGTGGAAAATGATTTTACTTTAGAGGACATAGAGCATTTGAGTGTTCCTAGCACCAAGAGAGGATTGATAGAAGAACTGATGGCTAGGCCAGAGTTATGCATATTGACGAAGATTCCAAATCCTCACATTCTAAAGATGATGAAAGGGGAGAAGTCCTAGTTAATGAAAGAGTCTTACTAAGTGGTGAGAATGAAGCTGATCAAAGGAGGATCTTTTTTCACACCAATTGAAAATGTGAAGGTAAGCATTGTGATGTGATCATTGATGGTAGAAGTACTAACAATCTAGTATCAGAAAATATGGTCATAAAGATAAATATCAAGAGGTAGAAATACCTACATCCATATCATATCGCTTGGGTGTAAGGTGACCACAAGGTCATGAGTAATGAGAAGTTCCTAGTGAAGTTCAAGATTGGAAACTACCATGATGATGTGATTTGTGATATCATACCTATGGACATATGTAAAAATATCTTAATCTATAATTAGAATTAATTTAACCAAAATTTAAATAGACATCTTAATCAAACTGAATAATGTAAATCTCATTCTTATTAGTAGAGTTAGCTTTGACTTTATGCTAAAGATAAATCCAAACAGTTAAACAAAGCATTAGATAGTGATTGGGTCTTAAGAAATATTTTTAAATAATATACAAGGTAAAATAGCATACCATCAAATATAAACATCAAGCGAGAAGTACCTAAACTAATTTCAGAGTTAGTAAACAAAGGGCCAGGAAGCATAAATTTCTACAATAGTAGATGTTAAGCAATATTGGCAAATGATTCCAAACAAATCAGGGGAAAAAAGAAAATTATGTTTTATCATTCCCCATCTGATCTTGATTAGGTACTATCCTCATGAGCTGACATGCATCATTTCATAATGGGCAGAAGCATCTTTATTAAGGAAGCAAACTCTTGGTCCAACAAAAGATAGGAACTTGCAAATTATAATGGAGAATGCTATCTTTAAAAGACATGTTAGATCACTTAATACTTAGAAGTATAGAGTACTTTTAAACATTAGAAAGTATGAAAAGTATAGACTTGTTTATTTATATAGTTTTATAAGATGACTTCTAACCTTATGTGGAAATTAATAGCATTTTGGATGCAACTTCTAGCCTAATCTTGAAATCTAGAAAGCAAAAATGCAGATATGGGGTAGTGTTTCCTTTTTTATCATATTCTCAAAAGAGTATTTTGATTAAAATACTTGTATGTAAATTAAACGAGATGATGTAAATTGGGGTATGCCCCTTTTAATCTGTATAATATAAGACTTCGGTTCCAGGGAAGACTAGAAGTTTTCTTACTTCGTTCTTTCCTACCAGTGCCCGTTTGAATGAAGAATCCATGTAATTTTTTATTTTTATTAAATTACAATACAAGGCTTCAGTTGTTTACTGATCAAATTTTTTTTTGCATGAATCTAGTTGAAAAAATTGCAATATGGAGAACCTTTGAAAAATGGCTCCTATAACACAATACCATTTTGCCAATCGTATAATTTACATAATATATGAAATTTATGAATTAAAAATCTTAATTCTTCAAAAATAATTACTTTTGATTGGTGAAAACTACTTGAGTTTTCAGAGAAAGTGAATACAATAGTATACTGCCTATGACAAGTACAATACAATGTTTACTTAAATAAATTTTGATATCTTAGTGTACAAATTCTATTCTTATATGTACAACTACTTGTCTATTAAATTTATTAATAATGTGTCTTATCACAAATATAAATGAAGAATATTAATAAATGTCTTGTATTTTCCCATGAAAAGTGTGAGATTGTCAAAAAAAAATTATTGTTCAGCTACTAATTCCTTTGTGTTGAATATAGATTGTATTTTATACAACAACAAATAATTTTTCTTTGTTGAAGTGGATGGGTTTTGTATCACTTTCACCTTTGAGATATACTCTAAAATACAAAGTAATCCATGTACACTTATACAAACAAAGAGGAAGCTCACCTAGATTGTATTGCACTTCAAACAAAATATATTTGTTTTGATAATATAAAGTAGTAAAAATGGAATTATTGTGTCAAATATGTTATAGTAATAACCACAAATATGGTAGTAACTATTAAGGTGGTCATTAAAATTATACAAGATTATGGGCTCAACACTTGTACTTTCCAAAATGCAAGCCCTAATATATAGAAAGATAGTGAGAAACATTAAAAAATTGACCATGCATATAATAATTGGGCACCATTTACAGTGAAAATTATATGCACCCATTTTGAATAAAAATATAAGTACTTTGGACTATTTAACACTTATATGGGTGCATATGTGAGGCCTTGCCCCGACCCATCCTAGCATCGATGATACATTATTATTTTGATACTCATGATTTGATATGTCAGAACATTATTTGATGCACTGAACATTATTATGCTATTTTACGATGTGTGATGCTTTACTTCAATTATTTGATTTCATAATTTAATGTTTTATGAACATGTATAATGATGAAATGTATGCAAAACTAACACTTGGATTATGCAATTCTAATGGTCAGAAATATGAGTAGAATTAGATAAACAATTGATTATTAAAAAATGGATGCTTTAATTTATATGATTTTTCTAATACGTAATTTACATAATGCATGCGATTTCTTGATCTACTGATGTGTAAAATGAGTGTGCAAAAAATTTAGCCGAGGAAACTCAATGGAAAGACAGAACTAAACCACTTGTTAATTTTGTGCTATCTTTGTATTGTAATTCTTTAAAGGTTTTTATTTGGTCATAATATTTTCCCTAGCTTTTATTTGTTCCTATTAAGTCCTTAAGGCTTAAAAACATCAAATTTAAGCACCCTAGTGGTAAGGGTATTGGTGGGGAGTACTTTCCACCCCTTTAGCCTCCTTGGTTGACTTTTAGGGTCACTCAAAAACCCTACTTTTGGTTGATTGCGAAAATGGATTGTCTCTTTAGTTGAGTTGGTGACTCAAACTCCATCTTGAGTTTACTTGAAGTCTACTTGAGTTAAGGATCATACTTAGAGGCATGTTTGGAGTAGTTTTTGTTTTGTCACCCAATCTCTAGTTTTTAGAGAAAGTTTGAAGATTGAAGGAAGAAAAGGGAAAAGCTCTTCTCAACTTACAATTTTACCATAGCTCTTGGTGAAGGTAAGATTTCTTCACCCTTTTGGTTTTTTTCTTCATGTTGTTCATAATTGAATCTTGGATAAAGTATTGTGTTGTTCTTGTTTTTGATTGCTTGTGTGTTGGGATGGATTTGGAGGGATTTTTTTGTTTGTTCTTGATGCATGCTTATGCTTGTCTTGATGATTTGTTTTTGAGGGGATTTTATGGGGATTTTTATGGTCTTACTCACCCTTGGATAGGAAAGAAGCGGCCATGTATGAGGGAAGGGCCTTAGTTGGACCTCAATGGTGTAGAGTCTCCTCTCATGGTGATAGGAGGGAAAGAGGGTAGGGTGTATGGGCCCCTACTTATCATCACATACCTTGGTTGATATTGTGAATTCTTGAATATGGAAAGGAATGAAAATCCTTGTGGAAATAGCCTCGAAAGGGCCTTGTAAAAGAATTAAAATTCTTGAAGTTTTAGCCCCGAAAGGGCCTTGTAAAAGAATGAAAATTCTTGAAGTTTTAGCCCTGAAAGGGCTATGTTTTGGTATGGTGATTGATGTCTCTCATTGGGAAAATCCACCTCGCCCCTAGTTAGGTTCTATGTTTGAAACTATTGTGCAAAACCGGGATAGGGTGAATGCTTGAATTGTTATTGAGGTTGTAATGATTCACCCAGGTCAGCTCTTTTCTTCTCCTTGTGTTTCCTTGAAGTTTTGAAGGTATTGGAAGAAAGAACTTATAAAGGATTTTGCAGAGATTTCATTTGAATTGTAATATTATGTAAAATGCATTGGAGTTTGATGTATCGGCAAAGACATCAAGTTTTCTTACTGGTTCTTTCCCAATGGAGCCTTGAACCAGGATGAATAATAGAGGAAGAATAAGATTATGAAAACCTCCTTCTATTGCTCTCATGTGATTTCAAATTTTGCATATGTTGTGAGAAAATAGATTGATAGATAATGACTTTGAATTACAAATTTTCAAGTTTTCAATTATGTTAATAAAAAGCAATTTGATTTGTTGAAGTTTCCAATTCAATGTTAAGTATTAAGAAGAGATTAAAAAAAAATCCTACATTGTGATCACAAGGTTAACTCTCTCATGGTTAAATCTCATAATTGACTCAATCAGATTTGATTAAGAAATAAGCATCACTTGAGTTCTGGATAAATGGGACACACATCTTGTTTATGATGATTGATAAAACATGAATTGTAGGTTGAAAGACAAAAGAAAATATAACCTTATGCACATCCTTGGATTAGTATTCTTGTCAAAGAAATCAATGTTGTCAATAGGTTAGTATTCATTCTTAGTATAACTCAAAAAAAAAATTTATTATTATTATTATCATGTCAACACTTAGACAAAATTGTCTTCAAAAAAAGTGCACCTCCAGGGGTTAAAAACCTCTCTGGAAAATATATGGGAAAAATTTTAATTCCCTCCTAGGCCACAGAGAATATTCTTTGTATTATTCCTTGGGTTTTCAACTAAAATCCAATATTAAATCCTTTTAAAGAATATAAATTGAATATATTTGAAATTAAAATATTTAAATGCAAGTTCTTGTTGACAATCCTCAACTATAAAACTTTATCATTAACTCCATGTTGAATAAGAAGGGGCTAGGTACTTGCCTACGACCCCTATCTAGTTCTTTTTAAATTGATAAATCCAATATATATATATATATATATATATAAATCACCCACTAAATTAAACTTCCTAATTCTTTCCCCCTTTGCAAGTACTCATGTCCCATTGATTGGGGAGGGAGGAAGGCAAGTTGTTTTAAACAAAAAAAAAGTATAAATTGCAAACTTGCAATTGCCACCCACCCATGCATCATGTATGGGCAGGACAGGTGTGGCCAGGCCTGCGTCAAGGGCCAGGGGTGTGGGACAACGCGCTGTCCTTGTGGACAGGCCCCCCCCCCCCCCCACCCTTTTTCATAGGCTTTTAGAGTAGGTTTAGGTTTGTAAGGAGGGGGGGGGTGTAATTTATATATATGGTTTTTTTGTAATGTAGTTTGTGTTAGTGGGGTAGACTAGGTAATATAGGTTGGTTGTCTAGTCTTTAATTCATTGTTATTTTTAAAATTAGATTAGCATTAATTCAATAGCTAGTTTTATAGTTACTTCTGATGTTATGTTAAGTGGTTTAGTAATATTTATTATGTATAGTTAGTAATGTTAGAGAGGACTTAGATTTATGTTTAAAATTAAATAGAGTGGTATTAAATCTATAAATTAGATTAGTAGTTGGTTGATATATATTAAGAAGAAATATAATGATCCGGTGTTAATAAAGATGTTAGAATAATTTTTTGTAGTAGATAGCATTCTATGTTAGTGTCAACTTATGGTAGTTTTATATTAAGTTGTTTGTTTAAAGTTACCTCTTGATATAGTTAAAATTTATTCTATATTATTATTTAGCTTTACATTATTATGAGTCGGTTAGATTAATCTTAATATGGTCATTTTAATACTAGACTTAAATTTCTATTAGTGGAATAAAGCTTAGTTTAACTTATAGATTTATTTGAATTAAACCTAGTCTCAATTATAATTGTAAATAATAGATCAATATAAATTAGATTGTTATAGAACGTTATAGGTAATTTTTAAACTAAAATGTAGATAATATAATTGCTAGTAATGTTTATCTCTAAGGTACGTACATTAAAAGTTAGTATAGATTTTGGAATTAAGTTTTTTTTTTTTCTTAAATGTAGTTAGCATGTGTGGAATAGTTAGATTTAAGTTGATCTTCTAAAGCATCAAATTCTATTAATGTTAAATGGTTAAAATAGTAACAACATTCATATATCAAGTAAATGAAAGGAACTAGTTAGTTGGTTCATTTTAAAGTATTTATTAAACAATTGATGGATTATGACTTTAGTTAAATGGAATAGTCATTTAATTTTATTCATGGATTTACTAGAGACTTTTAGTTCACCCAAATAATCTCTTTTATGAAAATGATCAAACTGAGTCATGATCTTGTTAATTATCTATGGTGATTTTGCATTTAGCTTCACAATACCTTTGACTATCTGAATCTTAAACCCCTCCAACAATTAACTCCTTTGAAGTTAAAACTTCTAAACCCTGTCAACAGTATTATCTTATTGAATCATAGTTTTAAAAAAATAAAAAAAATTGTGCATTTTTGCTCTTATATTTTGGGCATGACATTTTGGTATCAGAGCCCGTGTTTCAACACTAGGAACCCAAAACCATTATGCTTCTGAACTTAACTAAAACTCTTATTGTGAAGGATACCTCCTACCACGCGAAACAACTGTCGAGGCAGAGGTCGTAGGGTGAGAGGTGGTAGAACAAGACAGGAGGATGGACCACCACCTCCAACACCACCACCTCCACCACTGAATCCAAATTAGGATATTTTGGATGCTTTGTAGCCATTGATTGGCATAGTCCAGCAGAGGGTAGCACCTATAGTATAGCCAGGAGAGCAGATTCCTGGAGGGGAAACAGGTTCTCAAAGGAGGTAGGGCCAGAGATAGAGAGAGGAGCAGGAGTCCTCCATCGAGGTAGGTTGAGGGTCAAGGTGAGCATGAGGGTGAGTCGATACATCAAAGAGGACCACCACCTGACAAACCTCCTAGACATATAGGAGATGTTATCAGGGAGTTGATATGACTCAGACCACCACACTTTACCAATTCCATAGAGGGGATAGTAGCAAAGGCCTGGCTACAGAGTCTTCAACGATGCTTTGGATTACGTCCTTATGGGAGTAATTTGAATGCACATCTTGCAGTTCATCAGTTGAGAGGTGATGCCTCAAATTGGTGGCATTAGGAGGACTATAGGAGGAGTCAGCATGGATATCCTCACATGGGAGTCATTCTTGGAGAGATTCCGGGAGAGGTACTTGTCTAAGCACTTCAAGCAGAAGTAGATAGAGGAGTTTCATTCACTACATTAGAGGGGTCTCACCATAGCTCAGTATGAGAGATGGTTTTTTGAGCTCCTTCCGTATGTTGAGTACATGAAGGATGAGAAACTATGAGTGCATTGATTTATCATGGGCTTGAATTTCTCACTTCAGGGTCCTGTTCACATGGCCTTTCCTACTACCTTCAGACAAGTAGTTGAGGTTGCACTAGTTACAGAGGATAATCGAGGTAGACAGGAGTCACGGGATCAATATCAGAACCAAAACTCTACCCAGCAAAAACCCCCTTGAAAAGGGAATCAGAATTACACAACAGGGTCCTCTAAGGGCCAACAGTCTCAATAGCAAAAACCATAGCAGCAGCAGCAGAAACTCTCTTAGGTTTATCAGGGCTCCAAGCCCAAGCAGTGGCATTCATAGGGTTTGAGGTGGGATTAGAAAGTATAGACTCCACAGTCTTAGCCAGTGAAGACTCAACAATCTTCTAGGGGTGGTTTTAGTGGATCTAGTAGGTCAGGAGGCCCACAACAGTCTAGATCATAGGGTGCATGATCTTACATGCGGAGACCATGTTACACTTGTGGTGGCATGGGGCATATTGCTAGAGAGTGTCTTCAGGGATAGTCCTCCAATGGTCAGAGAGGAGCATATTCAGAGCTGACAGTTGGTGACGTAGGTAGGTCCCACAGATTTTTTGCAATGGTTGACAACCGTTAGGCTAAGCATCAGGCTATAGTTATTGAGGCTATAGGTATCATTTAGGGTAGCATGGTTATTGTTTTATTTGATTCTGGAGCTACTAATTCATTTATATCTCCCTTTTTTGTGGAGCATTGTGAGCTAGTGGTAGTTAGTTAGGATGTCAGTTAGGAGGTAGAGTTAGCCTCAGGAGCTCGAGTATCAGTTAGTTCCATGGTGCATAGTTGCTCGATTCAGTTTGGAGACATGTCCATGATGTCTGATCTATGCATTACCCCTCTAGGTTCTTATGATGTTTTTCTTGGCATGGATTATCTTTATGCCCATAGCACCAAGATGGATTGTCGATAGAAGAGGGTGGAATGTGTGGATGTGGATTGTATCTCTAGAGTGATCCCTGGGGTTAAGAGACCCATATCCCTTCGTATGATTTCTGCTATGCAACTTAGATGGTGCATGCAAAAAGGATGTCAGTTGTTCACTATCACCATCAGCGACAGGGAGGAAGATTCAGAGGGGGAGCCATCCCTCGATGATTTTCCTATATTGCAGGATTTTGTAAATATTTTTCCTTTAGAGCTCCTTGGTAGGCCTCCACCTAGAATAGTGGATTTCCATATTGATCTTGTGCTAGGAGTAGAGCCAGTGTCAAGAGCACCTTACAAGATGACTACTCATGAGATTAGTGAACTAAAGATTTAGTTTGAGGAACTCTTAGAGAAGGGACATATTTGACCTAGTATGTCACCTTGGGGTGCACCAATGATCTTCGCAAAGAAGATGGACAGATCACTTAAGTTGTGTATTGATTATCGGCAATTGAACAAAGTAACCATCAAGAACTAATACCCTCTTCCTAGGATTGATGACCTCTTCGATCAATTGCAAGGTGCTCAGGTATTTTCAAAGATTGATCTCAAGTTGGGTTATCATCAGTTGAGGATTGTGGATAGTGACATCCCTAAGACTACTTTTCATACTAGGTATGGTCACTACGAGTTCACCGTGGTACCATTTGGTCTCATGAATGCTCCAGCTATATTCATGAGCCGCATGAATGGAGTATTTTGTACCTTTTTGGATAAGTTTGTGGTTGTTTTCCTAGATGACATCTTGATATATTCTCATGATGAGAAGGAGCACAAAGAGCACTTGAGATAGGTATTGCAGAAGTTGAGGGAGACCCGGTTGTTTGGTAGCTTGTCAAAGTGTGCATTCTTTAGACCTGAGATATGGTATTTGGGTCATGTAATATTAGGCGATGGTGTCTTAGTAGACCCATCAAAGATTAGGGCCATCATGGATTGGCCAGCACCCACCAATGTCATTGAGGTGAGGAGATTTATGGGACTAGCAGGCTATTATCGACACTTCATTATAGGATTTTCTAGATTGGCACACCCCATCATATCTCTTCAGAGGAAGGGAAAGAAGTATGAGTGGATAGAGAAGTGTGATAAAGATTTTCAAGAGCTCAACAGAGCCCTCATGAGTGCACCGATTCTTGCAGTACCAGACCCATCTACAGATTTTGTGGTGTGTACTGATGCATCTTTGGATGGTATAGGGGTAGTTCTTATGCAAGATGGCTGACCTATTTCCTTCGAGTCTAGGAAGTTGAAGACTCATGAACTCAATTACCCTACTCAAGACCTAGAGCTTGCCATAGTGGTTCATGCCTTAGTGAGGTGGTGACACTTTCTACTAGGTCATAGATTTGAGCTTCATTTCGATCACTAGAGCTTGCAGTACATATTCATGTAGCTGAACCTTAATGCTAGGCAGAGAAGGTGGATGGAGTTCCTTTGTGAGTACAATTTTGATGTTCATTACATCAAGGGGAAAGAGAATGTAGTTGTAGATGTCTTAAGTAGAAGGCACCATGATTTATCATCTATGACTGCTAGTACCAATTTGAGAGAGTGGATTCTTCAGCACTTGCCAATAGATGAGCTTTATGCAGAGGTTAGTTAGCTGGTGCATGCTCAGAGACCCTTGGAAGGAAAGTATGCAAAGTATTCCTTGGAGTTTGATGGACTCTTGCGTCATAGAGGATGTATGTATGTACCTTCCATTGGGGGATTGTGTGAGCTCATTATACTTGAGGCTCATAGAGCACCTTATGCAGCGCACCCCAGTGTTAAGAAGTTACATGTAGATTTGAGGCAGTTATATCATTGGTCAGGCATGAAAGTGTAGATTGCTAACATAGTGGTGAGATGCCTCAAGTTTTAGAGGATGAAGGCAGAGCATTGTCATCTCAGTGGGCTCCTTCAACCTCATGAGATTGCAGAATGGAAGGGGGATGTTATATCTATGGACTTTATTATTGGACTCCTCTTGTCGTCTCATCACCATGATGCCATTTTGGTGATAGTTGACACGTTGACCAAGGTTTCCCACTTCTCTCTTATGCATACTACATACACAACATGGAACATAACTTAGGTATTTCTACAAGATATTGCTAGACTTCATGGTGTTCTCCATAAGATCATCTCTGATAGGGACTCCTTGTTCACTTCATCCTTTTGGAGAGAGTTGCAGGCAGCATTGGGCACTAGGCTCAATTTTAGTACAGTGTACCATCCTCAAATTGATGGGCAAACCGAGCAAGTGAATCAAGTTTTGGAGGACATGCTACATATGTATGTGATGGACCATCAGGTCAAGTGGGAGGAATACCTAAACCTTGTCGAGTTTGCCTATAATAACAGGTACCATTCCTCCATAGGTATACTACCTTATGAGGCCTTGTATGGAAAACCTTGCAAGATGCCATTGAGTTGGGACAGGATCAAGGATCGAGTATCTATTGGCCCTCAGTTAGTTAAGGAGATGGAGCAGCAGGTGACTCTGATTAGACAGTGCTTGAGAGAGGCTTAGGATCAGCAAAAAAAGTATGCTGATGCGAAGAGGATAGATCAAGAGTATTAGGTTGGTGATAGAGTTTTCTTGAGGGTGCGGCTGCACAAGAGTCTGATTTGATTCAAAAAGGGCTCTAAGTTGGCACCTCGATTCGTTGGACCATTCGAGATCTTAGAGAGGATAGGGCCAGTTGCCT